>BPLQ01000044.1:0-23103 GCA_021605075.1 Caerostris darwini | reverse complement strand
AACTTATGACCAATGACCCTCAATGGTTTTAAATGTAATAATTTCCATCACAATGCTCATAACTGTGGATTTAAACCTAGGTGTCTTAAATGTGGTAAAGAACACTCCCATAAGGAGTGTCAATTGAAGGGAAGCCTGAGGTGCCAAAATGCATTAATTGCAACGCTACAGGACACTTAGCAGCTTGGAGGGGCTGCCCAAATTTACAAAGATAAATACTAACTCTAACACACAGGCTGCCTATCCCAAAGTTATTCCTCCTAGACAAGTTACCCCAAACATCAGTTTTGCTTCCATGCTTAAAAACAACGTAAACGCAACTGCAGCTGTACCTCTTCAACTTTTGTAAATCAAAACCAACCAAGTTCACTACCTGGCATTGAAGATCTCAACTTATTCCAAAATGCTGTTATATTAATGAAAGAATTTATTTCCCTTTTCACTGATATCAAAAATCTACCAAATTTAATCAATCAAATTAATTCTACCAACAATAAAGCTACAAATCTTTGCCAACTGTATATAATCCAAACCATCTAACAATGCCACGTAGTGACTATATTGTTTACAGGACTTAGTAGTCGAAACGTTTTCGTTTCCCCTCCTCACAGGCTCTGCTCTTCTATCGTTCACTTGGAACTGACCTTGTAGGATTCGCAGATTTCCCCCGTTATTAGCAGTTCTCCTCTCTTAACAAACTGCTCTTAAGCGTTTTTGTTACTTTTAACTTGTACTCCTTTTTGAATTAGATTAACCTATTGAAAGTATTTTTATTTTTAAGTTCTCTTTCAAACTACGTTCAGTTTGTAATTCTTCAAAATCCTCTTTTTCTTACTTTGTTATTTTAATTATTAAATTATAATTAATAATTGTTAAATACTTTATTAAAAAGAAGAAAAAAAACTTCTCCTCTCCATATATTATTATCTCTATTTTAATTGTTTTATTTTTAATGCAATGGGCTTAAAGGCTAAAGTAACTTCCCTCTCATATGCAAAGAAGGAGTTAGCGGTTACCCATACCAAGGAGCTCCGTCAACCTACAAATCGTCGTCGATACTTTCAATGATTTACAATTTTATGGATTTTGAAGAGCCCCAAATTGGTTTAGCATAAGAAATTATGGAAGAATTTATACATGTAAATTAAAAATTTATTTGAATGAGATGATTTTTCATAGATTTGATGTAAGAGGTTTTTTTTTCTTATTCAATTTTTTACGAAGGATTATGGTATATTTAATTTCATTAGACCAACTAAAATGCGTATTATAGATGGTGCTATTTGGAAGTGAAAAAAACCCTTATTATTAATGTAAAGTACTTCTTACGTTTGTGAACTTTAAACTTTATTTTCGTTTTGATTAACCAGTCCTTTTATTAACGTAAATAAGTTTGTAGCACGTATAAAATATGGTATTAATTTTTGTCTTCGCGAAGTAGAGCTATATCGTGGAAACGGAACCTAACCTTAAGATATGGATTGAGGTAAATTACTTATGAAATGGCTATAAAAATCTGAAAGAGAACCTTGCGGTACAGCTGCTTTAACAGTTTGAATACATGGATTGATATTATTGACACTAATTATAGATATCCTCTCAGTTAAAAAAAGATTTCATAATTTTCATATTATATGAGAGGGAAATATACGCAATGAACTGAATTATGAGTCAGTTAATGTCTCCATTGATTTCTTTAGCCACATTAGGAAAACAACAGAGGTGTCTAGAATTATATTTTTATAAAACCTTCAAGAACATTTTAGGTTAGGTCAATTTGCAGAGGGATAAGAATTTAGCTTCTCTGAAGATTTGTTTTAAAGCATCTAAGAATTATTTTTCAGCAATTTAACTTAAAGAAGTCAGTCTATAATTTGATAGATGAGATGAATCATTTCCTAGTTTTAATATTCAGATAATTCTAGGTATTTTACAGGGAGAAGTAAAGTAAATATATTTAATGATGGAATCAGTAACTGAAAAATTGGAATATTACATGCAGTACTAGTTACTAGTGTTTACTAGTTATAATACTATGTATACTGGTTTTAATATTCAGAGAATAATATAAATATATAAATTTGCAAATCTGGAATATTATACTAAGGAGAAGGTTGTAGAAAATTTTATTTTTAATTTAAAAGTTAATTCAGGCTCTTTAGAAGAGAAAAAGGAAATATAAATTTGTCACTTGTATGATTGTAATACATGAATAAATTCTATAACTTATAAATTTAAGCATATGATTTTATTTTGAAAAGCAATTATTATGTAACTAGAACGTTAAACCAAATTTTTCTGTCAGAAAATAATGCGATTCATGAGTTTTTTTTTTAATTGGTGAAGTGTTTTATTCGAAGCTAGTTTTATTCAAAACATATTGATTTTTTACGCTATATGTTACGTCATCTTTTTTAGGATAAAAAGAAAAAGAAGTATAGAAAAGGTATATACTTAAAACATAATTTTTATCTTATACAAAAAAAAATTATATGTTAAAGAATGCTGTGCTGTATTAAAAAGACGAATTCATGCTTTTCGGAAGATGGAGAAGAGATTTAAAAATCAACATAGCTAATGAAGATGAAATGTCCTAAAATGTGTTTTCAATAAGATTTTAAAAATAAAATAGTTATAAATAGTATTGTATTTTCTTCACACTTTAATTCCTTAACCAGGTCTATGTAGCCGCCTACCAGTTAGATAGAAGCAAGTGGACCACATATATGCCATTAACTGTTCACAGACGGTTTTTGAGGGTAGGATAGGGACTTCTGGTAAATTTTAAGGGTGCTTCTTAATTTGTGTGTTAAATAGGAGAAAATCCGGCCCCTTGCAACTAGCCCACATATGAGATGTTGCTTTACACGCATTGCCAATATCGTCACCCAATATGCTTGCTTATGAGAGGTCAAATTGCAAAAAGGCGCCAGCGGATTCGAACCTCAACCCTCATGCACAGTAGCTATGCGCCTTTTCACCAGTGTATGTGCCACGCAATAAACGGTGCAGTTATTTAATGCCAGATTAACTTACTGCTGCTCAAAACGTGGCATGGAGCATCATCTTGTTTTGAAAAATGATACCACCCCTCCAGTTCCATCCGAAAGTGAAAACCATGCTGGAAAATGTTCATTAAAATGTCAAAGAAGTATTCGAGTATTCATAGGTAGTGCTAAGTAAGTAACGTCGGTGCAGCGCTTGCCATATGGCATGCAAGACAATCGTCTAAGTGTTTGCCAGCTGCATTAGAAAAAAAAATGAGGAATAATTTATTATATGTCTAATCTAATAAACATAATACTATTAAATTTGGGAAAAGGTTTCAGAACTAAGGCTAAACTAAACTAACATAACTTAATCCGTTTAACAGCAAAATAAAAACTTCCAATAAAATATAACATTCATTTTTTTTCACATACAGACCACCACTTATTATAGACGGTCTTTTAGGAAACTTACATAGATTAATAAATAAAGATCAAGCGTACACTAAAATAATTTAATATTTAAAAAGTAAGAATTCAATTTTAAAGTGATATGAAATACGTTCTGAAATGCGAGATTAATATAATTTTAAATCAAGATAATTAATGATTTAAGTACCTATTACATATTTAATTAAAAAAAATCATTAAGAAATTGGAAAAATAATGAATTTTTTAATAATTATATTTATAAGTTATTATTATTGAATTATTTTTTCCATATTATTTTGTTTTTAATTTTTGGAATTTGATTTCAAAAATTAAGGGGAAAAATATTTATTGCAGAAATAAGAAACTGTATCGTCTGAGATAAGGTTTGCAGAATTGGATCGTCGAAAAGAAGACATTTGTGAAGAAAATTTTCCATTTCATTCAACAGTCATTATGGTAATGTAAATGAGGTTGTAATATGTATGTAATACAATATGAGGTTTTCTTTGGCGAAATAGAGCTCTATCGTCTGAATTGTAATTAATCTTAAAATCAGGAGTGAGGTAAATTAGTAGTTAAGAGGTTTAAAAAAATATATAAAGGAGGAGCCTCAAAATGACCTGCTTTAGCAGTTCGAATATACGAATCAATAGTATTGACAGTAGCTTCTAATTTCTATTCAGTTAAGTAATAATTAATAGTTTTCATGATGTCTGGGAGGAAATATATGCAATGAGTCTTTAATGACTCTAATGATCTCTTTGAAAAAGGAAATCGTCTCCCCAGTTCTTTCGGAATGTGAAATATTTGCTGGAAAATGACCATTAATGTCTCAAAGTAGTATTCGAGTGTTCAAAGCAGGAAATAGAGCAACTTAAAAGCATATTGTCAAAAACAGATTCCCAGATCATCAAATCCATACTCCAAGTGATGTTTTATCTTTTTAAAATTGTGTCAGTGTTTTTAAAGTATATTTTATATGTCTAATCTAATTTTCCATTTGATTTGGTTTGTCTCTCTACGGTCATCTTCTGCGCAATAGGGCTGAGCAGACCGGGACCTACAGTTCAAAGTGGATTCCGAACCACTGCAAACATCCATGGCACTGCCGGGACTCGAACCCGGAATCTATGGTACCGAGCGCCAGCCACTCGCCCATTCAGGCAGTCATTTGACTGACTAGTCCTTAAGTATGAAGGATATATAAAATATTAATTAATATTAATTTTTCATTAATTTTAATTTTGGTATTAATTTTTGTCTTTGCAAAATACAACGTATCGTGGAAACTGTACCTAACTTTAAGATGGGGATTGAGATAAATTATTTATGAAAAGACTATCAAAAATCTCAAATCAGCTTTAACAGTTTGAATATATGAATTAATATTATTTACAATAACTACAGAGTTCCTCTTAATAAAAAAAGATTAAATAATTTTGGTGATATAATAGAGGGAGATGTATGCAATGAACTGAATCATGTTTCCGTTAATGTCTCTATTGAATTCTTCGGCAACATTTAGGGAAACAACATATTGTCTTGATTTTTTTATCCCCAAAATCAGCTTTAGTGATATTTAAATATTAATGTATTGCACGGAATTTTTAGGTTAAGTCAATTTCCAGATGGATAAAAAATTAGCGTTTCTGAATATTTCTTTTAAAGTATCTAAGAATTATTTTTACGCTATTTAACTTAAAGGAAATTGGTCTATAATTTAATAGGAGAGATGGATTATATTCTAGTTTTAATATTTAAAGAATTGGGCCTGAATGGCCGAGTGGCTAGCGCTATGGCGCTCGGTACCACAGATTTCGAGTTCGAGTCCCGGTGGTGCCATGTATGTTTGTAGTGGTTCAGAATCCACTTTAAACCGTAGGTCTCGGTTTAATGTGGTCGTAGAGCGTTGCGGGGCATTGTTACTCCGCGTCCGTGGCTTATCTTCAAGTTTTACGCGTCCCCTGGGAAATGCAAAGTGAGTAACGTCTGTGTAGAGCTTGCATTAAGGCATCCAAGACCACGCTGTCTAAGTGTTTTCCAGCTGCGTTAGAAAGAAAAAAATATTCAGAGAATTCTAGTTATTTTACATGAAGGAAAAATGTAAACATATTTAATAATGGAATCAATGATATTGCAAATTGGAACATTACATTAAGGAGAAGGTTGTTCAAAATTTTCAGGATCTTTAGAAGAGAAAAAGAAAATATAAATTTGTCACTTGCAAAATTGGAATACATAAAAAAAAATCTGTAATTTATAAAATAAGCATAAGATGAGATTTTAAAAAACAATTATTATGTAACTTCAGGGTTAAACGACTTTTGGATGTAAGAAAATAATCTAAAAATTCTTATAACTTTTCTATTTAGAATTTTTTTTTTTATTCGAAACTAGCTTTATTCAAAACATATTTAATTTTACGCCAGATCCACTAGGTCTAGAAAAGCTATATAATAAAAATAAATTTTTTTTCTTGTACAACAGACCATTTAAGGCCAGTGTGTTTTTGGGAAAACGAATTCAAATGTTCCGGTTGAAGGACAGGATATTTAAAAATCAGCATAATCAATGAAGATGAAGCTGCATCATTTTTCATTTTATGAAAAATCCTAAAATGTGTTTACAATATGATTTTAAAAATAAAATATTTATAAATTGTATTGCGTTTTCTTCACACTTTAATCTTTTAGCTAAACCTATAATATAGCCGCCTACGAATTAGTGAGCAACAGTTGGGCCTCATACATGCCATTAACAGCCAATGATAGTTTCTGAGGGTATGACAGGGCCTTCTGGTGAATTTTAAGGGTACAAGTTTTGAACTTGAGGCTAGTATGGGTTTGGTTTGTTTCGTCGCTCTACGGTCATCTTGTGTACTCGTTAGGCTAAACAGACCGGGACCTACAGTTTAAAGTGGATTCCGAACACTACAAACACCCATGGCACGACCGGGACTCGAACACGAAGGCTGTGGTACCGAGCACCAGAGCGCTAGCCACTCGGCCAACAGGCCTCTGTGTCTAGTATGGAAGAAAATTCACACCAGGCAATCCGTCTACCGATGAGGTGTTGCTTTACACACATTGTCATTATTTCTTTCCAATCTCCTGGTTTCTGAAAAGTGAGATTGCCAAAATATAGCTAGCGGTTCAAACATCTACCCTCCTGCACGGTAGCAATGCACGTTTCTAGTAGTGTACGTGGCATGCAATAAAGGGTGCAACTGCTGCTAGATTGGCTTACTGCTGTTTTCAAAATGGGCCATGGAGCAACAGATTCTTCTGAAGAAGAAAATCATCTCTTCAGTCCCTTCAGAAAGTGAAAAATATGAAAAATGTTCATCAGAATGTTTATAATTCGAGTGTTCATAGTAGGAAATACAGCAAATTAAATACATAATGCCAAAAACAGATCATTAAATGCATACTCCAAATGATTCTTTTTCTCTTTAAAATGCGACGGACTTCTTGAGGAATAGTTTACTATACGATTACTTTAATAAAAAAAAATACTGTAAATACTTTTTGAAAAATTTTCACAACTAACGAAAGAATAAATCTACTATCTATAAATCGACTAATAAGTACTATCGCGTGAATAAAATTTTAAAAATCTCAAAACAAAAAATTATTCAAAAATATATTTTTAACAAACTGACCAACATTGTAGCTGGTCTTAAAAAGAGTAAACAATAAGTAAAAACAATTTTTTATTCATCTTAAAATCATTTAATATTTAAAATTTAAAATTATATTTTAAAGTAATATGAAATACATTTTGAAATCCAAGTTAATTATGATTATAAATCAAGTTGATCACTTAGTATATTAAATTTAAAAAACCATTAGGGAATTTCTATTTGATTAGCCAGTCCTTATGGTAGTGTTAATCAGTTTGTATTATGTTTGCAATATAATATGAATTTTTGTCATTGCAAAGTTGAGCTATATCGTCTAATAATTGTAATTAATCTTAAGATCTGGAGTGAGATAAATGTTTAATAACGAAGTTTAATTACGGTTCGGGTATATTAATAATTTAGGTTAAGATATAAAGGGGAACCCTCAGATTCCCCTATTTTTACAGTTGGGATCTATGAATCAATATTATTGACACTAACTACACGTTTCCTAACAGTTAAATAATAATTAATAATTTTCTTAATAAACATGGAGGACAATGAGTTTTTAAGGACTCTATTGAATTCATTGGCGGCATAAAAAAAAATTCAGTGTTGTCTTCATTTTTTATAATACCCTAATAAACAGTTCGTGAGATGTTTAAATTTTATGGATTGTATATAATTTTTCTGTATAACCAAATTGCCTAGGTATGGGAATTTTATACCTTTGAAAAAATCTTTTGAAGAATGTAAAAAAATTTTTCGGTTTTCATTATTTTAAGAAAATAACGAAAATATTGGATTTTTTTGATGGATTAGATGTATCTTTTCTTGATTTTAATAGTAGAAAAATTTTAGCAATTTTTCTGGCAGATGAAAAATAATCAAGTTTTATGATGGAGTGAGTAAAATAACAAATATTGAATATTACTTTAAGACGGAGATATTCAAATTTTGATTAGCAGAATTTTTAGTAATCTTAAAGAATGAATATACTGAATAAATTCTAAGGATTTATATGGACATTTGACAAGAGAAGTTTATTTATCAGGGATGTTAGAATTACAGAAATTTAAGACCATTTCTTGAACTGTTAATAGAGTTTCTGAATTATGTACATGATTTTTGCGACTGATGTCACGATTTTCAGCTATTAGTCAAATGTTCAGCTTTTTGTTCATCAGAAGGGGCATTGTAAAGATGTTCATTAATAAGATCACCTTTCCTGGACCTTTTTGTTTATTTATTTATTTTTTTTTTTTTTTTTTGCAGTCAGTGAGGAGTATGCCTGGAAATGAATAAACAAAAAAGAGAAAAACTGTGTTGAGAAAAACGACCGTGGCGACTTAGAGAAACATTATTTTTTAACTTTTTGTTATCAAAATATTTATTTTACACACACACACACACAAAAAAATTGTTACCCACGTTTTTTGTTAGATAATTGAGCCAAATCATAATTACTCAGCGTTGAATCATACTGAAGATTGAATTATTGCATTGTTTTGACAAATTAAATAAATAAACTAAAAAATATAAATTTTTTACTGTGTTTCTCTAAAAAGGGTAATGCAGACTATTTAGAGGAGAGAAAAAAAATTTAGTTAACTGAATTAGATCAATGGTCTCCAAAACTTTTAACCTATTGTCAGCACTGACACCTCTAACAAGTTCAAAAGGTCAAGAGCTAGCTAGTTCATCATGCCAAAGTACTGTAGTTTTGAATTATGTACAAGTTTTAATATCAGAACTAGATATCTATGCTTTCAATTTCGGTTCGTTCTCAATTTGGGGCGCACTGGAACACAAGTTTGATATTTAAAGGTTTATAGCACAGAGCCATCTTCTGGATAGCGAAGAAATTACACATAAACGCTAATTATTTGTCTCTATAGTGAAAATTATACAATGCCAGTAGTAGCAGAAGGTGAGACAGGGAGCAGCAGAGCTAGAGTATAACTGTAACTTTCCACTGACAATTGCAAAAAATTGTCTTTCTAAAGTTATAACTACATGAATCTCCTTCATCATAATTATAATGTTTAACTTTATTATATAAATTACCTATATGGATCAATTATTGTAAATTTTTAGGACAAATCTCTTAAAATGAAATGAAAATCTTGTGTAACTGGAGCGATAACAGAAATTTTTGCACAGAAAAATATAACACGATATTTTTTATAATTTGGATTTTTCTTTTATATAGTAAATTATAAATTTTTTTAGTTGAACCTGTTTCCTTCAAATGATATTTCATTATTTTCCAAATCCATAAGTTACACAGAAGGTGTATACTGAATTATAAGTCAATTCTCTGATAGAAGTTTTGTATGTTAAAGATTGCTACGTTTTTTAGGAGGGCGAATTTAGAAGTTTCAGAAGCGAGACAGGAAATTTTAAATTCAATTAAGTAATGCAGATAAAGCTACATTTGGACAGGAGCTACATTTTGTTTCTAGAAATGAATTCATCTCTTTAGGCCCTCCGAATGTGCAAAATATGCTGGAAATTGTTCGCTCATGTCTCAAAGACGTATTCGAGTGTTCATAGTAGGAAATACAATAACCTAAAATTATATTGCCAAAAATAGATCGCTATTTCATTAAATGCTTATTTCCGACTGATCATTTATCACTTTTAAATTATACAGGAGTTTTGAGGAATAGCTTGTTATAAGTCTAGCTGGATTAAAAAAAAATGTGAAGAGTTTTCAAAAGAATTTCAGAACTAACGAAAGAACGACATGAATAACATAATTCACGATGCGTCTAGCAAAAAAAAAAAAAAAAAAAAAAAAAAAATTACAAACAGAGTTACAAGAATCTATATTATATAGTAAATATATAAATTATAGTTAAATTATAGTAAGAATTAAAGCCTTAAATTATAGTAAAGTAAGTTATTGTAGTAAATTATAATACATAATAATAAATTAATAAATATATATAATAATAAATTAGTAAATATATATACTAATAAATTAATAAATATATATAATAATAAATTATAATTATTAAGTAATTGTAGTAAATTATAGTTAGAAGTAAAGCTACAAGAATCACTTTTTTTCCCATCGACCACCACTTTGGACGGTCTTTAAGAAAAAAGGCTTACATACAATCCATCATAATAAGCAGTTCACAAATCATTTAACATTTAAAACGTAAGAATTAAATTTTAAAGTGATATGAAATACATTCTGGAATTAAAGTTTAATATGGTTTTAAATCAAGGTGATTATTTTGTATATTTAATTTTAAAAAAAAAATTAAGGAATTTTAAAATGATTTATTTTTTTAATTAATTATATTCATATTTTATTATTATTAATTATGTATATTTCACGTTATCTTTTTAATTTCAAGAGATTTATTTCAAAAACTAAGAGGAAAAAAAAGGAAAAATATTTATTGCGGAAATAAGAAACTGATGAATCACCGTGTAATAAGTTTTGCAGAATTGGAACATGAGGAAGTCATCAGTAAAAAAAATTATTAACTTAAGAACAACTCCTCACTGTCTGCTTTTCAAACAATGAAAAATCATAATTTAGAGGAGCATTTTAGGTTCAATTTTCAGGGTTTGGAATGGAATTGTAAAAGTTAGTGCAGATTTAAAAATAAACTGTCGCATGCTAGTGAGGTTAATTGCATGTCCAATGTTTTCATATCTAAAGTATTATAGCTTAATTTGTAATCATCTGCAAGACTTTATTTTGAATCTTTTAAATGATTTCATTTTTTACAGGTGTTGAAATGTTCCAAATCAGTTTAGCATAGGAAATTATTGGACGAATTTTTTGATATGTAAATTAAATATTTATTTGAAAGACACGATTTTACATAAATTAGAGCGGTTTAGGAGTAGAACAAGCGCTGCGTTTTATTGAAATTATTACGAAAATTCATAATAAATTTAGTTTCATTAAACCAATTAAAATGCTTATTACAGATGGTAATATTTGTAGACGAAAAATCACTTATTATTTATGTAAATGCTGCTTCTGTTTTGTGAAAATTTAAGTCTATTTTCCATTTCATTAATGAATCCTTATAGTAATCTAAATAAGTTTGAAGGATATGTAAAATATAGCATGAGTTTTTGTCTTGGCAAAATAGGGTTGTATCGTGGCATACATATCTTAAAGATATCGATTGAGGTAAATTATTTATGAAAAGGCTTAACAAAATCTAAAAGAAAACCCTACGACACACCAGCTTTAACAGTTTAAATACATGAATTAATATTATTTACAGTAAATACATAGATAAAATAAATTATTTCCTAGTTTTAATATTCAGATGGTATTTTAGAGGAAGAAGAAAAGTAAACATATTTAATGATGGAATCAATAACGTTGCAAATTGGAGTATATCATTATGGACAAGGTTGTTCAAATTTTATTAGTAATTTAATGGCTAATTCAAGCTCTTCAAAGAGAAAAAGGAAATATAAATTTGTAACTTGTATGATTGGGATGCAGGTATATAAAAACCGGTAATTTTAAAATTAAGCATATGATAGGATTTTAAAAAGCAGTTATTATGTAACTGGAACGATAAACGAAGTTTTGCTGTAGGAAAATAATCCAAAATTTCTTATAACTTGAGGTTTTTTCATGTTTAAAGTGAGAATATATTTTATTCAAAACTAGTTGTATACAAACATATTGAATTCTTACGCCAAACTCACTAAGTATAGAAAAGGTATATACTAAAAATATAATTTTTTTTTCTTGTACAAAAGAATTGTCGCTTTAGGAATGCTGTACTTTTTTGAAAAAAAAAAAAATTCATGCTTTTCGGCATAGGAGCTTTTAAATGCATATTACACATATACTTTCATAAAAAAAAAAGGATTTAAAAATAATTAAAGTTTTCTGAAAAGGTTTCAAAACTAAAAGGTTTAGCAACATAAAACAATTCCAGTAACCTACAATATTCTCTTTTTTGACACAGACCACCACATAAGACGGCCTTTAAGAAAAGAAAAAAATATTTGAATTGACGAACCTGCGAACTTCAAAAATCATTTAATATTTAAAACGTAAGAATTATATTTTAAAGTGGTATAAAATACATTCTGAAATCCGTGGTTAATATGATTTTAAGTTAAGAAGATTAATGATTTGTTTCCCTACTATAAATTTTATTTAAAAAAAAAAACGATTAAGCAATTGAAATATATATAAATCATTTTTTTGAATTGATTACATTTGTATTTTATTATTATTATTATATTTTATTTGCTGAAGAGCCCCATATCTGTTTAGCGGAAGTAATTACTGGACGAATTTCACATACGTAAATTAAACATTTATTCTCAAGAGACGACTTTATATGGATTTTCAGAGAATGATGGAATAGAAGACGAGTTGCGTTTTATGAAATTTATTAAGAAGGTTTATAATATATTTAGTTTCGTTAGACCAATTAAAAGGTTTTTTTATGTATAGTGATATATGAAGATGAAAAATCTATTTCTTTTAATAATATTGCCTCTGTTTTGTAAAATACTACTTAAGTTTTGCGAAAATTGAGTTTATTTTCCATTTGATTTTACAGTCGTTATGATAATGTAAATAAGTTTGTATTGTGTGTGTAATACAATAAGAGGTTTTGTTTGGCGAAATAGAGCTCTATAATCGGAACTGTGATTAATGTTAAAATCAGGAGTGAGGTAAATTATTAATAAAGATGTTTAAAAAAATAAAGGAGAAGCCTCAGATTGACCTCCTTTAGCAGTTTGAATATATGAATCAATAGTACTGACACTAGCTTCTAATTTCAATTCAATTAAGTAATGATTAATAGCTTTCATGATGTCTGGGGGGGAGGTATATGCAATGAGTCCTTAACAACTCTAGTGATCTCTTTGAAAAAAGGAAATCATCTCCCCAGTTCTTTCAGAATGTGAAAATATGGTGGAAAATGACCATTACTGTCTCAAAGAAGTATTCGAGTGTTCATAGTAAGAAATACAGCAACTTAAAAACATATTGCCAAAAACGGATTTCCAGATCATTAAATGCATACTCCAACTGATGCTTTATCTTTTTTAAAATTGTGCTTTTTTTTTAAAGGATAATTTATACGTCTAATCAAATGAATAAAACATCATGAATTTGTTGAGAAGGTTTCAAAACCAACAATTCGCATAACTTACAATAGGTTCTTCGAAAAAAATGGATACATCCAACTATATAATACAATCTTTTTTTTTTTTTTTTTCCTCTCAGACCACCATTACATACGGTCTTTAAGAAACACGTCACTATTACTGGAAATGGAATGCACGTTAAAAAAAAATAATTAGAAAAATTGCAAAAAATAATTAGAAAAATATTTACTGCAGAAATAAGAAACTGATGCATCATTTGAGATAAAGTTTGCAGAACTGAAACATCAAAAGGAAGTCATTTGTGAAGAGAATTTGTTTATTTTAATAAGAACAGCTCAGTGCCTTTTTCCAAGAATGATATGTGATAATCTGGTAGAACATTAAAGATTTGATTTTTATCATTAAATGGAATTGTAAAATTTAGTGCAGATTAAACAAGTAATATATATAAAAAAATTTTAAAGTCAATTCCTACTTTTTTGCACTCTATAGCAGAAAGTCCTATATAAATAATCTTCATTCATTTTTTAAGATTATCTGGCGCCATCTATTGCTAGATATACGTAACTTAAATCTAAAAAAAACTAAAATTAATTAATTAAATTTAATGAATGAATTAATATTTGAAAAAACTGTATTAACATGAAGTGTCATCCACTGCAAGTTGAAAAAAAATGTATTTGTACTTGAGTTGAAGAATAAAAAGTACTTTAATAACGATTCATATATATAGGGCGAGTGTGAGCTAATAGAACGAATCGAAAAATCATTTGCCATATGCTAAAGAGGTCAACTGCATGTCTTATGTCTTGATACGTAAGGGATTATAGCGTTTTTGTAATCATTCGTTAAGGCTTTATTTTCAATATTTTGAGTGATTTCCGTATTTATAGGTTTTGATAAGCCCCAAATCGGTTTAGCATAGAAAATTACTGGATGATGTAAATTAAAAATTTATTTGGGCGAGACGATTTTACATAGATAGGATATGAGAATAGAAGAAAAAATGCGTTTTATTGTATTTATTACGAAGGCTTATGATAAATTTCGTTTCATGAGATTAATTAAAAGGTTTATTATGCATGGTGATATTTGTTGGTGAAAAATCACTTAATATAAATGCTAAAATAATGCTTCTGCTTTGTGAAAATTTGTATTCCATTTTATTTATTAGTCCTTATGATAACTTAAATAAGCTTCAAGGATGTGTAAAATATAGAATGAGTTTTTGTTTTGCAAAGTTAAGCTGTATCGTGGAAACGGCACCTACCCTTAAGATATGGACTGAGGTAAATTATTTAAGAAATAGCTATAAAAATCTAAAAGAGAACCCTGCGGTACATCTGCTTCAACAGTTTGAATATATGAACTAATATTAATCCTAACTACAGAGATGATCTCAGTTAAGATAGATTTAATAATTTTGATAATAAATTAGGGGAATTTATATGCAATGAATTGAATTAGGATTCCGTTAACGTCTCTACTGAATTTTTCGGCAACATTTACGAGAACAACGGATGCTACTTGATTTTTTTACTTTAAAAATTAGGAATGGTTTTTGGATGAATAGTTGTCGTTATTGTTGACTAATCCGCAGTGTCCTGCAGTGCGGGAGGGGCATGCCATGACTGATCTACTCATGGCTGGAGAGAAAGGGACAGCTTCTGTTGTGATGGAGCACACCCGTAGGTAAAAATCTGACTTTTGTTCCGTGACGCTCTTACAGTCATATGAGACCGGTACCTACGGCTTAAAGTGGAATCCGAACCCCTACAAACATCCATGCCACCGCCGGGAGTCGAACCCGAAACCTGTCGTACACTTCACCATTCAGGCTCTTTGATGAATAATTTATTGCACGTCTGTTTTAATAAAAAAAAAAAAAACACTTTTTAAATTGTTTCAGAAGTGTTGCACAAGTAAAGAAAAAATAAAACGGTTGACATAGTTTACGATCTTTATAACATAAGAAAAAAAATAATTCCGATCAACTACAATGATCTCTTTTATTAACGCCGACCGCCCTTTAAGACAGTCCGTTAAGCAAACTTCAAGGGATAGAAGCAGAAACGTATTGTATCATTTAAAAATCATTTAAAATTCAAGAATTAAACTTTAAAGTCATATGCAGTAATTTTTTTAAAAAAGATTTTAATGTGATTTTAAATCAAGCTAATCACTTTAAATTTTAAATTTAAAAAAACCATTAAAATTTTTTAAAACTAAATTATTTTTTAATAAATTATATTAGTTGATTAATTATTATTAGTTGATTATTATTGATTTACTTTATTCCAAATTATTATTTTTAATTTGTGAACATTTATTTCACAAATTAAGGGTAAAAAAGAAAAAAAATATTTATTGCAGAGTAGTTGAAGTAAGAAACAGATGAATCACTCAATGGAACATCAAATGTCAGCCACGGTTTTCCATTCATCTAGGAACCAACCGATATGCTCACGTGCCCACAAGAGTCGCTGCAAGCGATGTCGTTCTGTCAGTAAAGGCACTCAAGTCGGTCTTCTGCTGGAATAGCCCAAGAAAGCCAAATTTCTACGCACAGTTCCAACAGACAAGTCCCTTGTACGTCCCACATTGATTTCTGCGGTTATTTGACGCAGTGTTGCTTGTCTGTTAGAATTTACGACTCTTTGCAGACGTCGCCGGTCTCGGTCGTTAAGTGCTGGCGGTCGACCACTGCGCTGTCCATGGTGGGATGTTATGCCTGAAATTTCATACTCTCGGCACACTCTTGACACAGTGGATCTGGGAATGTTGAATTCCCTAACGATTTCCGAAATGGCATGACCCATGCATCTAGCTCCAACTAACATTCCGCGTTCAAAGTCTGTTAATTCCCGTCGTGCGGTCATCATCACGTCAAAACCTCTTCACATGAATAACTTGAACAGAAATGAAAGCTCTGCGAAAGCACTGCGCATTTATACCTGTTCTACGCGATGCTACTGCCATCTGAAAATTTACATATTGCTATCCCATGACTTTTGTCACTTCAATGTATATATATATATTTAACACACAGCACACATTTATATGGTCTCACAAAAAAAATTAACCAAAGAAAGCCGAAGAGTGATACATGTAAAAGTCATTTAATTTTTATAACGTAACAATTAAATTTTAAAGTGATATGGAATACATTCTGAAATCCAAATTTAGTATAAACAGAATTTAATATAAAATCAATATGATTAAAAGTTTAAGTCACTGTATACATTTAATTTTAAAAAAAATCATATAGAAATTTAAAAAAAAAGATTTATTATATTTATATTGATTTATAACAAGATGATCTAATTATATATTTAATTAAAAATTTTTTATGGATTTTCCAATTGATTAGCCTGCTCTTATGGTAGTGCTAATTATTCTGTATAATGTGTGTAATATAAAATGAGTTTTTGTCATGTGAAATTTGAATTGTAATGTCGAAATTGTAATTAATCTTAATATCTGAATGAGATAAATTTTTCATAACGAGTTTAATTAGGGTATATTAATAATTTAAGTTAAGATATTAGGGAGAACCCTTAGGTTCGCATGCTTCACCAAATGAACAAAATGAAAATTCAAGGGAATTTTCGATGTAAGAAAATAATCCAAAATTCTCATAACTTGAGTTTTTCTTTTAATTTGAAATTGGGAATTTTTGTTTATTCGAAAGTAGCTTTATTCAAAACATATTTAATTTTTACGCCAGACCCACTAAGTCTAGAATAGGTATAAAAATAAAAATAAATTTTTTTTTTCTTGTACAAAAAAAATCGACCACGGAATGCTGTGCGTTTCTTAGGAAAACGAATTCATGCGTTTCGAGTGAAGAACAGGAGATTTAAAAATCAGCATAATCAATGAAGATGAAGCAGTATCATTTTGCAATTTATCAAAAATCCTAAAACGTGTTTACAACACGATTTTAAAAATAATACATTTATTAAGGGTATTTTGTTTTCTTCACACTTTAATTCTTTAGCTAAGCCTATATAGCCGCCTACCAGTTTGATAGAAGCGAGTGGACTACGGTTGTATCTCACCTATGCCATTCACTGGCCACCAATGGTTTTTGAGGGTAGGACAGGGCCTTCTGGGGAATTTTAAGGGTAACATTTCTGAAATTGTATGTTGTATGGGTGACAATACGAACAATTCACTCCAGGTAACCTCATTACCGATGAGATGTTGCTTTATTTACATTGTCATTAATTTTTTTCCTATCTCCTTGTTTCTGAGAAGCGAGACTGCCAAAATTCCGCTATCGCATTCGGACCTCTGCTATCATTGCAAGAAGCAACGAACTTTTCTGGTAGTGTATGGGACACTAAAGGGTGTAGCTACTTCATTGCTTCATTGCTACAGCTTACTGCTGTTTTTCAATTCCTTCTATTAGCTCACTCCCTATATATATCTTGTTTAAATTACACTCTCCCTATATATATCTTGTTTCAATTTTCAACCGTTCATAAAATAATTTTTATTCATCCACTCAAGTTCAAATACATTTTTTTTAACTTGTAGTGGATGACACTTGACGTTAATACAGTTTTTTCAAATATTAATTCATTAATTAAATTTAATTAATTAATTTTAGTTTTAGTTTAGTTTGCATATATCTACCAATAGATGGCGCCAGATAAACTTAAAAAAATAAATGAAAATTATTTATAAAGGACTTTCCGCAAAATTGAAAAAAAAGTAGGAATTGACTTTAATTTTTTTTTTTTTATTACTTGTTAATATCGGACATTAACGTATTTTCAATACTATATGACGCAGTATCATATTGTATTGAAAAATGAAATGACATCTCCAGTAGCTTCCGAATGTGAAAGCTATGCTGAAAGATGTTCATTAACGTCTCAAAGATGTATTCGATTGTTCATAGTAGAAAATACAGCAACTTAAAAGATATTGCCAAAAACAAATCCCCAAATCATATTTCTACTTTTCTCTCATGGCTTTAAAATTATGCCGGAATTTTTCGTTTTGCTGCTCAGCGGTCATTTGTGCGGTTTTTAAAATTAATTAAACTGAGTCCTACAGTTTAACGTTGATTCCGAACCACTAACAAACATCCACGTCACCGCCAGGATAGAAACCTGAAGGTTGTGAAAGGATAGAGCTGTATCCAACTGGCCCTCTGGCCGCCGGCAACATAAAAAATTCCAATAAACAATAACATATCCTATCTATATTTGTTTTTACATAGACCACCATTTTAGACGGTTTTTAAGAAAAGTACAAATAAGGACAGTAATAACAATAATCATTTAATATTAAAGACGTTAGAGTTAAACTTTAAAGTGATATGTAATACATTCTGAAATCCTAGTATTATATAATTTTAAATCAAGGTAATTAAAAATTTAAGTCCCTTTATATATATGTAATTTAAAAAACAATTAAGAAGAAAAAAAAAAGGATAATTTTTTTTAATTAATTACATTTGTGTTATGTTGTTATTGATTCAACTTGTCATATTATTTTTTTCAATTTTAGAAAACTTATGCCAACAATTAAGGGAAAAAGAAAAGAAAAATATTTCATGCCGAAGTAAGAAACTAATGGTTCCTCTTGAGATAAGGTTTGCAGAGTTGGAATATCAAGAGGAAGTTATCAGTGAAAATTTTTCTTTCTGTTAAATTCCACTTTCAAACAATGAGAATTCAAAATTCGGAAAATCAATTAATGTTCGATATTCAGAATTTGAATTTAATCGTAAAATTTAGTACATATTTTAAAAATAAATTTCCTCGTACCAAGCAGTGAATTGCTTCTCCAATGATTTTTTGCCTATGGTATTATAGCTTACTTTGTAATAATCTATAAGGATTTCATTTCCATCATTTCAAGTATTTCAATACTTTTGGTTGCAGAAGAACCACAAATCAATTTAGCATAGGAAATTACTGGACGAATGGAATAGAATCTGCTTTTATAGAAAAATAGAAGAACAATAGAAGATAGAAGACAATCTGTTTTTTATTGAATTTTTTTCGAATTCTTAAGATGTATTTTGTTACTGGACACTGCACGAATAGAATACAATCTGCTTTTATAGAAAAATAGAAGAACAATAGAAGAATAATAGAAGAAATATAGAAGACGCAGAAGAATAGAAGATAGAAGACTATCTGCTTTTTATTGAATTTATTTCGAATTCTTATGATTTATTTTGTTACTGGATACTGCACGAATAGAATACAATCTGCTTTTATAGAAAAATAGAAGAAAAAACATCTTCTATTTACCACAAGAACCTCTTTTTTAACAACGGTCACCACTTAAGACGGTCTTTCAGAAAGCAACAAAAGCCTAAAATTACGCAGTTGCAAATTTTGAAATTCATTTAATATTTAAAACTCAAAAATTAAACTTTAAAGTGATATGCAACAAATTTTTAAATTCGAGTTTAATATGATTTTAAATCAAGCTGATCATTTTATATTTTTAATTTAAAACACCATTAAAAATTAATTATTTTTAAATAAATTATATTTACATTTATTATGTTTATATGTCATAAGCTATATTTATATTTATTATATTTTATAAAATATATTTTGATTTTAAGGAAATATTATTAAAAAAAAAAAAAAAAAAAAAAAAAAAAAAAGGAAAAAATATTTATTGCAGAGGAGTAGAAATAAGAAAAAGATGAATCACAGTCAGTAATGGCACGTAAAGGAAGTCATCATTGAAAATATTTTATTTATTGTATTAAGTATAATAAGTATAAGTATTGTATTAGGTATAAATAAGTATAAGTATTGTATTAATTATAAATAAGTATAAGTATAAATATTTATTTTATTAAATATTTATGTATTGTACTGCAATGTTTGCTATTTTCAAGCAATGAAAAGTCATAATCTGAAAGTATCTTTAAAATTGAATATTCATTGCCTGGGATTTAGTTGTAAAATTTAGTACAGATTTTTAAATTAAATTTCCACAAACTATAGAGGACAATTGCATATCCGATATCGTCATACCTACGGTATTGTAGCGTATGAGTGCGACAGATCCCCAAATCCGCTTAGTGGAGTTAATTACAGGATGGGTTATATATATATGTAAATCAAACATTTATTTGCAAGAGACGACTTTACATGGAGTCAGTGAATGATGGAATAGAAGACGAGCTACGTTTCATGGAATTTACAACAAATTTGTATTTAACGAAGCTCCTTGGCTACAAGACAGCCGCAAGCCCTCTATCAGTGAAAAAACATCAAATGAGTAGATAATTGCAGTGCATGCGACAGCAGCAAGGTAAAAAAATTGATGGAATTTATTAGGAAGGTTTATAATATATTTAGTTTCGTTAAATCAATTATAAGGTTTTTTTTTATAGTGATATTTTAAGAAGAAAAATATTATTTTTAAAAGTAACATTTCTGTTTTTTAAAATGCAATTTACGTTTTGAAAAAATTAAAGTTTATTTTCCATTTGATCTACCATTCGTTACAGTATCGTAAACAAGTGTGTATTATGTTTGTAATATATGAGTTTTTTTTAAAGAAATAGAGCTGTGTTGTCGAAATTGCATTTCCATTTGATTAAACAGTTGTTATTCTAATGTACATAAGTTTGTATTATGTGTGTAAAATAGAGGTTTGTTTTTGGAGAAATAGAAATGTATCGTCCGAATTGTAATTAATATTAAAGACAGGAGTGTTGCAAACTATTAATAAAGAGGTTTCAAAAAAGAAACCTGCTTTAAAAGTTCGAATATATGAATCAATATTATTGACACGAAGTAACACTTTCCTTTCAGTTTAGTCATAATTAATAATTTTAATAATATATTGGTTGGAAACACATGCAATGAGTCTTTAATGACTATAACGATCTCATTGAAAAATAAAATAAAAAGGTTAACATAGTTTTTGATCTATACATCAGCAAAAAAATTATTTCCGAAAAAAACTACAATAACTGCTTTTTAGCATAGACCACCACTTTAGATGGCCTTCATGAAAAGTACCAAATATGGAAGAATTCGAATATACGGGTTTCAAAAATCATTTAATATTTAAAACTCGAAAATTAAACTTCAAAGTGATAAGAAATTCGTCCTGAAATGCGATTTTAATATTATTTAAATCGAGATGATTAAACTGATTTGTCATGTTGCAAAGCAACTTGGTTGCGCAAGCAGCCACTAGCTTCTATATTATTAGGAAGCTTGGCCAAATAGATTTTAAAAAGAAAAAGAAAGATATTATGATACAATTATATTGTTTAAATAAAGAAAAACGCGAAATTAAAAATTGCTTAGGAAGGTGAAATGAATGCCTTTGGCCTGGGCAGTCTGCAGTGGAACAAAGTACTAGGTCAGCGCTTTGTACGGTGAAGAAATAAGAGAGCGTTTTCTAAATACAGATTAGCTGGTGGACAACAAACAAGTCAAAATCAGGAAGCAGTATTCGCGGGCGTTTTGTATTTTTAGTGTTTTCAGTATCGTAATCAGGCAGCATTTTGATCAAATCTTTATTAATGTTTGGAAGATTGGAATAAAAAATTTTACGAGTTTGTGAATGAACATTGGGAGAGTCGGAATATTAAGCGAAGAATGTCTATCATTATTTATGAACATAGGAATTAGTTGGTTTTGGAGGCTGGTCCCCAAACCAGACTCGCATATGTTATTATTGGCCGCATATATACTTTATAGATTAGAAGTCTATACATCAACAAAAAATTTCTTTAGAGAATTGAAGGTTAAAGTCGATTTATATATTTAACTTAAAAAATCACTAAGAAAGTGGAATAAAAATAAATTATTTTTAGTTAATTATATTTGTAATTTACTATTATTGATTTATTTTATTTCATATTATTTTTTTTAAATTTTAGGAAGTTTACTTTAAAATTTAAGGAGGAAAATATTTATTGGAGAAACAAGAAAACATATCAATCACCGTCATACAAGCTTTGCTGACTCGGAACATCAAAATGAAGTCATTTGTGAAGAGAATTTGTTTATTATACGAAGGACAGCTCAGCACCATTTTTTTTCCAAGAATGAAATAGTGTCGAGTAATGCATTTAAAATTCGATTTTCAGTGTTAGAAATGGAATTGTAAAATTAAGTTTAGTCTAAAAAAAAATTCAGGCAAGCTACGGCAGTCAATTGCAAATCCTATACTTCCCTACATAATTGATTGTAGAGTAGTTTGTAACTATTAGTTAAGTCTTTATTTTTGATACTTTCAATGATTGAAAATTGACGTGCGCAGGCGGAGAATATTGGAGCGACTTTTGTGTAGAAGGACGACTACCTGTGGAAGTTTAAGAGACCTGACTTTGAACCAGGAGCGATGGAGACCACCGAGGTTTAGTGGTGGTGGATCATGGAGTGTGCTGAGACGATCGACTACTCAGTTCGGGCAAGTGCACCAGGAGCGAGTAATCCAGTACTTATGGATACAACGAGGGCGTCAATACCCTCAGAGCCGCTGGCCTCGCCTATATTTCACAAAAAGCTATCTGAAGAAGAATGCTGTGCACGCATATCAACTGTGACCAAGAAGAAGGACCTTGCACAGAATCTCTACGATGCATATGCTGCAACGCTGACTGGATATTCTCCGGATGATGATGATCTTAAAGAGCTGAAAAGACGCCATGATGGTCTCCAGCTTGCAATGAGGGAGGTAAGCAAACTTGAGCTTTGCCCATTGTCATTTTGTAAAAAACATAAAATTATAAACTTTCACTCACAAATTAACCGCAATGCTGCCCATCTTAATAATCATGAACATGATAATGACGGTTTTACTATGCCCTCCAAAAAGCTTATTGCTAAGGTCAATTGTGCTAAAAATCCTCAACATTTAGTTGAGACCAAAAATTCGTTTGACAAACTTACTGTAGACGAATCGGAGGAGCAGGACTCTGATACC
>BPLQ01000042.1:0-73953 GCA_021605075.1 Caerostris darwini | reverse complement strand
ATTGAAATAAATGTAATTTGATTTTTGTTTCCGATATTAAGATTGATGATAGTAGCTTCTGTGGATTCAAGTTCAGGAGTTGGAATTTTGGTAATGAACCGGTACCTTTTAACGTAGATACAGGTTCCCTGAAGTACGCCTAGAATTAATAGAAATCCTGTCATTCTTGTAAAGAGAGTGAAATTTGGGATATTTGGGGTTTGGCCCGGCTGCAAAAAGGTTTCTTGGATAAGGAAAATATCAATATCATGGTCAGTGACAAACTGAATAACCTCGTCAAATTGACGACGGAGGCCGCACGCGTTCCAGCATCCTATTCGGAGAGAGTGCAGGTTCTGTAGATTTCTCCTATTGGGTGTACTAAACATTATGGTTCTGGTTTAGGTAGTTGTAATGTTTAAGCAGTATAACTGCTTTCATGTGATGGTCGTCCGTCGCTTCGAGTGCGGGAAGTGCATGCGTAACTGCGTCGAGCAGTTGGTCAAAGTCTATAGTGGAATCATTCATGAAAACTAGGAGCAGTTTAAAGAGCTCGAGCGCAGATTCGCTGAGCGGTGCATTTTTAACTCCAGTGGTGGGCGGCGCTTGTGGTCTAATGATGGGCGGCGCTTGTGGTCTAATGATGGGCGGCGCTTGATGGTTTGTTCGGCCGGCAATAATGTCTGCGTAGGTGGAATTGTTTGGAACTCTGCGTAGAAATGGCTGAGTCCTAGAAACATGTTTTTTTTGCGGGGGATTAATTATTGTATTTTGTTTTTTCTGCACAGATGGTGCATTAGGTTTGATAGAAGATAGATTATTCTGATTCTTTTGTGGGAATCGGGGGCATTGGCGCCAGTTCGCCGCATGATCTCCAGAGCAATTTGCGCACTTAAGCGGAGCTTCAATACCGAGGTCACCAATCTTTCGCATCGTGCGGACGGGCACATTTGACGCATCGTTTTTTGGAAGATGACAAGCAGCACTTGAGTGGAAAAACCCTTGACAACGATAGCATTGTGGGGATTCTGTTACGCCCCTTGTATCTTTCGATACTAATGCGGGTGCCGAGAAGAGTGGTTAGGTTGTAAATTTCCTCGGTCTCCAGGGTGTTCGCGATTTGGATATAAAAAAGTGGCATTGGCCATTTATTACCCTTGAGGAGTTGATTAACTGCAAAATTTTGAATCCGAGGTGTGATAAAGCAAAGTTTATATCCTCTTTGGGGGTACAAGCTGGAAGTCCCCTTATCATAACTTTAACTGGCCTGTCTTGTTTTAAATTGAAACATTTAAATTCGAGTCCCAAATGGACGAGTTTGGTTTTCATTCGAACGTGTTCAACCTCACTCGCGACAGTAATTTTTAAGAAATTACCTCTAGAGAGGACAGAGCTTAAAGTGGGAGAAATAGTTCTCAATTGTGGGAGAATGCTACCCCAGTCTTTAGTGCACTTGATAAAAAAGGGGGGAATCCTTTGACGCCTAGGGGGTTGCTCTGGCGGATCTGCATCGTCAGCCATTTCTGAATTAGTCATGTTAGTGAGAGAGGAGAAAGAGTTAGTAGTTGAATCTAGTTTACTATCTGGTGGAGTTGGCATGTAATGGGTGCCTCGGGCAATCAGGTGACGTGGAGGGGCAGTAAACCCATCTTTGTCGGTAGAGCGTCTGGCTCTAGTATTGTCCAGTTGCGTATCTGGTGAACTTTTACGCTTGGTAGGTTGTTTTGGCTTTGTGCCTGTGTCTTTGGCTGCTGCTGCTGTTGCAGGCTGGGCAATGTTGTTAGAAGTTTGGTCCCGTCTTTCAGTGACCGCTTTTATGATCCTTGAAGTCTCCTCCGGTGTTGATGGGAGCTTAGCAAGGGGCACTCCAAGTTGTGCGATGGCTGCATCGATTTCTTGCGAGGCTGTGAGAAGGCCTGCTTGGATGTTTGCAGTTTTGTCGGGATCAGGATTGAACTGAAGTTGGATTTCAAAGTACTTCAGTTGTTGGCGCAAGTTGTTGATATGGTCCATAATTTGTTTATTTTCGAAGATAAAGTCGTCAGTGACTATGTAGCTCGAAGGTGAGGCTGGTCTGATAGGTTTCAGAGAGAGCAAGTTCGAGGTAGTCTCGGGGAGACTGTTTTCTGTAGATAGAGGTGTGGACTCCGTCATATTGACGTCGTTCCCACCAAAATCTCCATTTGCTTCATTGAGCGGCATAGAGGTCTGGTTTTCTTCCATACGAGATCCAAAAAACTTCACATTACTCAATCCTTGTTGTTCTTCCATGGCGTATCGATGTTCCTCATGAATACGTTCAAGGTCACACATTGTTTCAGCAAGGGAAACATCCTTTTTCGCATGTATACAGAATTAAATCCGTCTTTAATCGGCTTCCTAATGTTAGTTAGTTGAATAAATCTGAATTTTTAATTTTTCCCTTCATCTCTCATATGAGATTGTCATTAAAGATGTTAGTAACTCTAAATGGTATAAGTGCGATAAAATAATAAAAACGTATAATTATTATTTAAATAAACAATTTTATTTTTTATAAACGTTTTTCAATGAAATCAATTGAATTTTTCTTGCTTTTTTTCTTAACAATTATAACAAGAAAGCAGTAACAACATTTTATTTAGTTAATGAATAAAACTATTGTAATATAATATACGAGGTTTTTTTTTTCTGCAATTTTAAAAGTTCTGATATCTTTGTCACAAAAATTGGTGGGTATGCTATTTTTGACGTTGACTCTATTGCTTTAAATATCTTCTATAGGCTCGAACGAAACAAGTAATATATAAAAAAAATCGTCGTTTTATAACAATAAAGCAAGTGTGAAAAACATCTGTTTATTATTCTTTTAAATTCCTCGTCTAAATGCAGATTATTCTTATATTCTTAACGTTAGTCCCACTATTACTTTAATAAGACCAAGGACAAAAAAACTATTTTGCATAGTTTGCTTTAATTAAAACAAGGGATTTATTGAATCGTGATAATATTTTTAGCTTCAAACATGAAATAAAGATATGTTAGTTATATTTTGAAATTTTTAAGGATCTAGGTATTTAATTAAAATTGTAAACTATTCCAATTTTTTTTAAATAATTGCTTTAAAATTAGAATTATTCTATAATCTATTATTGCAGTTTGTTACTCTAAACCTGGGGTGGCCAACGCAAATGATCTTGTGGGCCACTTTGGAAAGGCATCCTAACTTCGTGGCCGCATATAAAATTAAATAAGAGATAAATCGCCACATTAGATTTAGACCCACTATCGACATTTTTTTGGAGTGAAAAATTGAAATATAATGTATTATTATTATTGTGTTTACTATGATTCTTACATGTGAACATAGATAATATAATAATAATGACATTAAACACATTGTAAGAAATATATAACACTAAAAATGAAATATAAATAATATATAAATATAAACGAAATAAAAAAAAATGAAATCATAAAAAAATATTTATTTTACTAGTGCGATTTTTGTTTTTCCACTCTTTCACTAAGCTTTTGCAAATTGATCTTCATTTGGGTATTTACTCATCGTAATGGGAGTTATGTACCGTAATGTTGGAGCGTGTTTTGTATTGGGTCCATTTTCTTTTAGAAAAAACGATTCGCAGTTGTAAGTTGAACCAAAAGCCCTAACAACTTTGACTAAGAGTCTGGTTTGCTCTGCTATTAACGATCAACTGTACGTATCTAGGGAGGGTCACTGAGGTCACTTAACGTTGAACATAGAACCTGTTACTAGATGTTCCAAGATGCGCGAGTTTCAGAAGTTCGCAGAATATAATTTAATTATTCTGTGAACTCATAAATAAAGCAGGCAATATCTGCCAATTATTCGCAAAAATATTATTTTAAAATCAATGTTAATTTTTTCTCATAATTTCGATAGTTAATTTTTGAATATATGGATGTACACACAATATATTTTTTTAATGCATTGGTTTTCATTACTTTGGCCATTATAAAATACATATATTTTGAAAAATTGTGATAAATCTCACAGGCTGGAAAAAAATTTAAGGCGGGCCGCATGCGGCCCGCGGATTGACGACCCTGCTGTAAAACTTTTCTCTGAAATGTTATCACAACTTTAATTATTTTATATACATGTTTTATCTTTATATCGAATAGATAATATTTATGCTTAATTTTTAACCACATTAATGTAATTCTACCTTTTGTCTACTTATTTTATTAACTATGCCATTTAATTGCTATATCTCTTCAGATAATATTCCTGTATAATTTTGTTTATAAGGCCAGTCATTTAACTATATCTGAATGCATATAGTATGAATGATTTACAATTTTGAATGAAATCCTTGATTTACAATGATTTAAAAATCACATTTCAAAACCACTGAAAGAATATTTCTGACTGTGTTAAATAAGTAATTGTATAAGAAGCGGATCTGATAAGAATTATAGACAGTGATGAAAAAGACTTTACGATTAGACCAAGAGATATTAATGTTGTAGATATTTAAAAAAAAATTTTTTTCTAATGGCAAGGCAAGTACAAGAAGAATAAAAAAAATAATAATAACAAGGAAAAAAATACAAAAGAATAAACGTCCAAAAAAAATGCCAAGATGACCGAAGTCATTGCCTTAAGAGTTCTCTCTCACGCAAGTAAAACGCTGTCTCCGAGTCTCCGTCAAGTAACGCACATTGTTGGAGGTGGTCTCTGTTCATTGGGTCTGTTGAACCACGTAGGGGGCAGCCATGCTTCGAAAAGATTTTAATGCGATGGAGATGTTCTGCTAGACAGTCATGGCCAGTCGGAACTGGGCGACAGCATGCCGTCGTGGATTGCTGGGTATTGCTAAAAGATCTTCAGCTCTCCAACGCTTTGACTTAATGCCATCTTGAATTTGAAACTTGTGGTTTTTAGTCATTATTTCTTTGATATATAGTTTTATAGAATGGAGTGACAGTGACGAAGATCTCATTTGAAGTAGTTTTGAGCCTCTTTTTGCTAGACAGTCGGCCTGCTTGTTCCCAAAAATGCCACAGTGGCCAGGTTGTAGATATTAATGTTAGGATTAGTGAATTTGTATTTACGGGTGAAAATAACATCATCGGTTTTATCAGTATTGAGTTTGATTTTCCAACGGATGAGCCAATTCTAAAATGAGTTAATATAATCTTGAAGAATGTGAGTGATAAAATAAGAAATATCATTTCGACAGAGAATTGCTGTATCATCAGCGCAGAGAGTAATTTTGAGGTCAGAAGACTCAGGATTATCATTAATGAAGATGTTGTAAAGAAAGACTACTTCTACTTTCACTGTTAGAAAGGGAATTTTCCCGCTAGAATAAAAATAGAACGTAGTAAGCGTTCGAAGTAGAATAAAGATGTTGTAATTGTGAAAATTGATTATCGTCTTTTATTTTGCCGTCTGGATTTTAATAACACTACGCAACCTTTACAATACCGCCACATACTTGGTGACCCGTGAATTGTTTGCAAACAGTGAATTATTTACAAAATGACTGAAACTAATGAATCGGCGAAAAAAAGATGAAGTAGCGCGGGTAAGTGTCAAAATACCTCCTTTTTGGGCAGAAAAACCAGAAATATGGTTCTTTCAAGTTGAAGCACAATTTTCAATTTGTGGAATAACAGCCGAGGATACAAAATTCAACTACTTAGTTTCGCAATTAGAACCGAAATTTGTTGAAAGTTTGTGGGACATTATAAGTGATGATAATAGAACAAAATATACCGCTGCTAAAGAACGTTTGCTGAATACTTTTAAAGAAAGCGAAAATAAGCGTCTTCAGAGACTGCTGACAGGACTTGATTTGGGAGATCTTAAACCCAGTCAACTTTTACAAAAAATGAAAACCTGGCTACTGATGGAATAACTGATAAGGTACTAACAACATTATTTCTACAAAAAATGCCTGATTCTGTGCGGAATATTTTACTAGTTAGTGATGAAGGAATTGAGAAACTGGCATTAATGGCGGATCGTATTCTTGAAATGCAACCAAAACAAGAACTTTACCGCGTAAGCAATGTTTCATCAGGATCAGATGCCATGACTGAGTTACAACAACAAATTACATCTTTGGAAAATAAACTTGAAAAACTGAGTGTCACAAGGAACTCTCGTTCCCAAACAACAAATAGCGGTCGATACTCTTCTTCTCATCGAAGTAAGTCTCGCAATCGCTCTTATAATCCTTCTGGCAAATACTGTTATTACCATTTTCGTTTTCGAGAAAAATGTTTTCCTGATAAATGCAAAGCTCCATGTGCATGGAAAAATAATCCTTCGGAAAACCAGAATCAGCAACAGAATTAACGGCAGACTCTGCTGCTGAAAATACAACATATTGCCGTCAATACCGTCTATTTGTCAACGACAAAAAAACGGGTTTACGCTTTTGGTTGATAGTGGAGCGGACGTAAGTCTTATTCCTTCTACTTCTAAACACAAATTTATTAGTGACTATAAATTATATGCTGCAAATAATACTGCAATCGATACTTTTGGTACAGAAATTTTAAATCTTGATCTAGGTTTACGCCGAGAATTTCAATTCCCATTTATTGTGGCCAAAATTAGTAAACCTATACTAGGTGCAGATTTTTTAAATAAGTTCAATTTATTAATTGATATAAAGCATAAAAGATTAATTGATGGTGTAACTAACCTTGCAGTTTATGGTAACATTGCACCCATCTCTATTAATGAAAGTGTAAATACAACGAGCAGCTTATGTAAATATTCTGATTTATTTTCTATGTATCCCAATATAACAAAACCAAATTTTCTTGTTTCAAATGTTAAACATAATGTAAAACATCATATTGTAACTAAAGGACAACCTATAAATTGTAAAAAGCAAGACAATTAGATCCAAAACGGTTGGAAATAGCTAAAAGAGAATTTAAATATATGCTAGACAATAACATCATTAGTCCATCTAGCTCAGAATGGGCAAGTCCATTACATATAGTAACAAAGAAAGATGGTTCTTTTCGTCCGTGTGGTGATTATAGAAGATTGAATGATTTAACTATACCTGATCGATATAACATACCTCGAATCCAGGATTTTCAACATATTTTAACTAATAAAACTATATTTTCTAAAATTGACATTACTAAAGCATATTATCACATTCCTGTAGCAGATGAAGATAAGGCAAAAACTGCCATCATCACACCTTTTGGACTTTATCAATTCAATGTGATGAGTTTTGGTCTCAAAAATGCCCCTGCAACATTTCAAAGGTTTATAAATGAAGTTCTTTATGGTCTAGACTTTGTGTTTCCATACTTAGATGATGTGTTGATCGCCTCTTCTTGCGAGGAAGAACATCGTTCACATCTTAAAATAGTTTTCCAGCGTTTAGATAAATATGGTCTACGGATTAATATTAGCAAATCAGTTTTGGGAGTACCTGTAATAGATTTTTTAGGCTATCAAATATCTGCGGAAGGTTCACAACCTCAACCTCAAAAGATCAAAGCTATCATAGAATATCCATTGCCAGAAACTATGCACGAATTACGTTCCTTCTTAGGAATGATCAATTTTTATCGTAATTATATAAATAATGCCGCAAAAACTCAAGCCCCTCTACATGAACTTTTGAAAGGATCTACAAAAAAGATCGACGCAAAATACCATGGACCGATGAAACTAGACAAAGTTTTGAAAAATGCAAACAAGATGTTGCTCAAATAGCGTTAATGGCATATCCCAACTCGGATTACCCTCTGGCACTTCTCACAGATGCATCTGATTGGGCTATTGGATCAGTTATTCAACAAAAAGAACCAAATGGATGGAAGCCAATTGCATTTTTTTCTAAAAAACTTAATGATGCTCAGAAAAATTACAGCGTTTATGACCGTGAACTTTTGGGTATATATTTATCCATTAAACATTTTAAGCATTTACTTGAAGGTCGAGATTTTGATATTTATACTGATCATAAACCGTTAATATTTGCTTTTAAGCAAAACAATGATAAAGCCTCCCCCAGACAACTCAGACATCTACAATATATCTCACAATTCTCTACTAACCTATACCATATCAGTGGTCGAAACAATGTGGTAGCAGACAGACTGTCTAGAATTGAGGACATCGATTCACCTATTGTCGATTATGACTTGATAGCAGATGCACAAATTAATGATGATGAACTGCAACAATTGAAATTACATTCCAAATCATTACATTTTAAAGAACACCAATTGCCATCAGGAAAGCTCTTGTATTGTGATACCTCTACTTCCAGTATCAGACCATTCATACCAAAAAATTTTCGAATGACAATATTTAATACAATTCACAGTTTAGCTCATTCTGGAATTCGAACTACTGTAAAAGAAATAACTAAAAGATTCATTTGGCCAAATATGAAAAAAGATGTTAAACAGTGGACTCAAACTTGCATCAACTGTCAGAAAAATAAAATAACTAAACATACAAAATCAGAATATTCACAATTTCAAGCACCAGATGAGAGATTTAGTGTCGTTCATATAGATTTAATTGGACCTTATTCACCTTCTAATGGATACACATACTGCTTGACGTGTATTGATCGGTTTACCTCTTGGATGGAAGTGGTACCGTTATCAAATATCACTGCAGAAAGTATAGCAAAAGCTTTTTATGAGCATTGGATTACCCGATTTGGTGTACCTACTTGTGTTATTACTGACAGAGGCACTCAATTTATTTCAGAACTATTTCGAAGTTTAGCTGCGCTATGTGGTGTTAAAGTAAACCATACGTCTTCTTACCATCCTCAGAGTAATGGAAAAGTTGAACGTCTTCACCGTACCTTGAAAACAGCTATTAGATGTCATAACAACGTTCGTTGGACGGACACATTACCAACGGTTCTTATGGGTTTGCGAGCTGCTCTACATGAGGACTCTAAGTATACAATAGCTGAAATGGTTTATGGAAAAACTATTAAATTACCAGGCGAATTCTTTGAAGAATCCAGATTGCCAATATCTGATGATAATTTTGTAAGCAATCTCCGAAAACAGATGGCTGACTTAAAACCATACCAATCCAAAAACAAATGTAAACAAAAGATCTTCATTCCAAAAGATTTGTACACATGCTCACATGTATTTCTGCGAATTGACAGAGTTAAAAAACCTTTAGAACCCCCATATGAAGGACCCTATTTGGTATTGCAAAGATCCACGAAAAACTTTCTTCTATCAATTAAAAATAAACAAGTTAATATTTCAGTGGATAGATTAAAACCGGCATATGTGTTACAACCTAATGAACTTCTGAATCCAACGTCATCAAATGATCATACATCTGTGCCGAGTGAACAAACATTTATACCAAGTCAGCAAGTTGCACAACCAAATACAACAACACGTTGTGGAAGACAAGTAAAACTTCCTGTTCGTTTCAATGACATTATTGACTTTTCTTCAAATTTATAATTCATCCATTCCATTTTAAAAATTAATTTGATTTATGTATGTAAATGTTTATATGTAATTGTATTTGTAATTTTTTGTGCAATTTAATTTGTATCATTTTTTGTTCGCAATTTTGTATAGATATATTAATTTTTCTAAAAAGTTTGTTATCAATGTGTATTTGTTCGTTAGAAAGGGAATTTTCCCGCTATATTTGTATAAAGATATTGATTAATTTTGCCGTCTGGATTTTAATAACACTACGCAACCTTTACAATACCGCCACACTATCTAAGCCTGGAGTTTTGTTAATTTTAAAAGATTTAATTACATTTATATATAATGACAGAAAAAGCTTTAGTGTGAACTTTTTTATGATTAGAGTTATACAAATTTTTAATAGTGTCTTCAACATACATGTTAGTAGAGTTTTAGGAAATATCATTTTCAGAAACTGTTCTTGAAGACTATCTTCCATAATTCCAGTTTTAGATCGTCAGCAATAATAGGAGAAGAAGTCTAATGGCTGATTTCTTGAGATTGAAAGATTTAATATGGATCCATCAGACGGGGAAGGCATACTTTATGTCTTCAACTTCATCCAGATTGAGATTAGTAAATTTTTATTTTTAATATTTGCGGAATTTGAATTGATAATGGTTTGATTCTTAGCAGTATTTCTTTTATTTGGTTTAATATAACCATCTTTGTTAGGTGGCATAGAATTGACATTATTAAAATTATTGCCACTAGGATTTGCCCTTAGATGGCTTGAGACGCATTTATTATTTTCTTTGATGTTTTTAAAGTGAGCGGCCCAGTTAACAATAGGACCAAACAATGATGTTCCAGTTAACAAGGACCAAAACGACTTAACATTAATTTTCTATTCTTTTTAAGCAACTTCTCTTTTTAGTAGGGGTTAAGGTTTAAGTCATAAGTCAAGGTTTTGGTGGCATTATAAAGGAGGAATCTTCATCAATGGCCATACACACAGAGATAGTTCTCTAGTGTTTAATAATTTCCATTTTACAGCTTTTTTAAGGTTTGGCGAATTTGTCGATCACTATATCCCGATCTGTTCTGTTTATGAATTAACTTCGTAATTTGTTGTTGGGAAGTAGTTGTGGGTACTTTTGAATGGACCTGAAGAAATCGTTTCCCCATATCTGCCTCGATATCCATATTGGGATTAACATACAAGCCCTAGAAGCAAACTGCGATCGTTCGCATTCAATGCATGGCACAATACAAATGATCACTAATCGAATGTTCAGCTATTTTCATAAGATATGAATAACCAATTGTATAAAACAGATCAGAATGCTTACAATTAAAAGTAATAATCAATTACAAGTTAACGTTTTCTCCATGAAATCAACAGGAAAAGACGAGTTGAAAGGCGAGGTTCCATAGTATAAAATTCTGTAATGGAAATTTTTTTTTTATAGTTTTCAATGTAGTAAATAGATAAAAATAATCAATTTAAGGCTTGTCCGCTAGACGTCAGGGTTGGGATACCATAAACGTATCACTAGGAGTGTTATTTTGATTTTTCATGATTTCTTTTTATTATAAATAGTTTAAAGTAAGAAAGAAAAACAGTGAATGTTACTTTTAAATTTTAAATTTTGTTTTGTTGAGGTTAATTTGTATTTCGTATATTTTAAAATAGCAGAAATAGAGAGATTAAAGAATGAAGGTTAAAATTAGTAGGTGGAGTGCATTGCAGTTTCTTCTTGAAAAAACAATGAGACATAATAGTGATTAAAATTGCACGTATAAACTTAGATAGTCAGATTCGAATCTGGTTTTCTCTTTTAAATTCCTCTTGGAAGGCAGCTATCTTAATCCGTCAGAATATAATGTAAAAAAAAGAAGATATTCTTTATCTTAAAAATTTTTTCAATGCACCATTTTCTTTTAAGCCAACGAGATGAAAATGTATTAAAGTTTTTTCTTACTTAAATTTGCCAAAAACGCTTAATGGATTCGATTCGTAAAGTGTTAATTTCTAAAACAAATTCTGGTATTCAAATAATATAAAAGATGGCTTAGTTCTTTTAATTTAAAGCATGATTATTTTTACGATATTAAATGAACTGTTTTGATTTTGTCTAGCAGGATTTATGTTAAATTAAACTAATAATAACTTTTAATTGTTATGGCAAAAAAAAAATAATTAAAAAATTAATTGTCATGACACAGTTTATTTCACGGTGGGTTTATTACTTAATTACATTTCTTTAATTTAAAAAAATCTAATAATACTGATGAGAAAAATTCGAAGATTTTAAGGATGGTAATCATAAAAAAATAAAAAATTCTAAAAATTTTACTTAGTGCTGAATGCGAGCCATTTATTAAATTCCAAACTATACTTACAATTATTGGCAACTTGATAAATTCAAGGGATTTGCTTAGCGTGGCGACGTGTTGGAGAATTTTTAATGAAAATTGGTTGGTGTAAATAATTAAAAATTCATCATGAAAGTTAAAGGAGAAGTATGAAATTTATTTCTTAATAATGCTATTTTGAATTTGTTCTTCAAATATTGTTAAAAATATTTTTTTGTATGAATATTTTCTCTGTATTCCAACTAATATTTGTTAGGCCTACATAGCCGGGACCTCGTGGTATCTTTAAGAATAAGGCTAATTCAAATTGTGATCTATATATATTTGAAATTTTAATAATAACAAAAATTTTCTGTTATTTTTTTTTTATTTGAGGTAAATATACTGAAGCCTTTCTATTTCTTTTCATTAGGTGTACTTTTTGCTAGTGCCAGCATACATCATTTTGCTTTTATAAAATGCTTTCAAGATTTTATAAAATGAACCTTTTTATAATTATTGTAAGATATTTCTTATTGGGAATATATTTATTAAAAGCAGTTAATTTTTGAAAATGAAGATTTTCACTTATTGAATGAACGATCGAATTTCAAAGATGCTTTTAAAAAAAGCACATTTAAATTTCACAGGATTTTATTTGCCTAAAGGGATTATTTAATCAAATAGTATTATATAATTTGTTTTTAAATATCCTCTGTGGCACAAAACTTGCACTCGTTTTGAAAAATATACAATAATATGCATCCTTTTTTTCAATTTTCATTCCATTTCTATAATCAATTTGTATTTCCTTAAAACTAAACGCAATAAGCGTTGTGGATATGGAGTTTTTGAAGAAAGAATTGCTGTATAAAGAGGGTAAGAGAATCAAGTTTTCTTTAGTAGAAAATTGATTAAAATTATACTTATTCTTTTTGTGGCTAAATATGAATCTTTCATTTTAATTCACATTGTGTGACCATGAAAGTTAATTTTCATATCTACCAGAAATGTAACTTAATGAATTCTTTGTTTTTTAATGCTTTTCTGGATTATCAGGAAAAAGAGGTAATTCTAATTTCTTATTTAAATACATTTTATAATTTTTTATTGTATCTAACATAATTATTTCTGCCTTAGCTTAAGGAATTCAAGATTATTGGAAGGCCTTTGGTCAATGAAAAGGAAAAAAATCCACCTCTGTACCGAATGAGAATTTTTGCGCCAGATAAGGTGACTGCTAAATCTAGGTTCTGGTACTTTACTCGTAAACTAAAAAAGTTAAAGAAATCAAATGGAGAAATTGTGTCCATATCCGAGGTAACTATTAATTATAATATTTATCCATTTTTTATTATAAGGAAAATTTATTTAGCTATATTATTATTAATTATAGATTTTAAAGTGCTTTTCTTAGAAAGACTTAAACAGTTGATGAAAATCTTTGAAATAGCTATATTACCTATATTTATGCTAAACAATGTTGAGTAAGCCAATAGCTTGGCAAAGTAGTTTTAGACGTGATGGAGAAGGCAAAGCAATTGTCAAAAAATCAACCAGGTGTAAATATAAAAGACCATTTAGATAAAACTACTGTTTCAAGAACCTGGGATTTGGTAACTTTTCATCATGAAGTTGGTGACAAACGACCTGGGTATTCGATTGAAATTTAATCTTGCAATGGCATGTTGTCATATAAAATAAGGCTCTTATACTATAAGGCATTTAGAACTATTTATTACCTTATTTGAGAGCAGATGTAAAAGGATTATAAATAACAATTATAAAAAGATATAGATAAAATTATTTATAGATTTAAATAAAAATGGTATTTAAATTTGATTGAATGACAAATTCAATAGAAAATTTTGAATAATCATAAAAAGAGGATCTCATGTAATAAGAATGAAATAAGAAATTTATTATCAGTTTCTTGGCAATATAAAACTTAAGTATTGGACTAAGTTGAATTGTCATTTGGTGTCAAAACCTGTCTTTGGCAGAGAAAGACTTGCAATGGGAGAATTGCTGTTAAAAAAGCATTCCCTTTCCTGGTTTTCAAGAAATAAATTTAATTAAATGAAATTTATGCAAATACTTGAATATAAACTAAATATTTAATATCCTGTTTGTTTTTATTAAATTCTTATGCTATAAATGATGAATAATATTCACGTTGGTCCGTGTTTCTGATAACTGATGTTACTCTTTTTCTGATATAGCATAAGATTATGTAATAATTTTTTATATAAACTTCATTCAGTCAATAGATCCAGGAGCATTATTTTATGTAAGATTCTTCTAATTTCACTAAAGGTTAAAAATAATTCAGTGCATAAACAAATGAATTAATAAACACCAGTGTATAATAATGCAAGAACAAAATTTGGTAAAAAAAAAAAAAATTATTTTTATTTTTATTTTATTTAAAATTATTTTATACCATTGCATTACTTAGATTCTAAATATCCAAGTTTGGTTTTTAAAATAAATCGTAGAATAGAATGGTTATTTGGTATGCTGCTAAGTCAGTCATTGTCATTTTTTTTATTTGCTATATTATTGAAAAATATTATTAAATTGTCTCCTTAACATTTAACACTTATGGAAGGAAAATAAATTACTTTTTAATAAAAAAACAAGGTCTCCCTGCACCTTACTCTTAATTAGGGCTGGATGACAAAATTTTTAAAATCAGTGTATTGCCAATCTAATATCGTAATATTAGACTAATTCAATTTTATATAGATTTAAAACTTTGAATCTGGAACTTGTTTTTGAATTGTAAACAAAAATGTGTTAGCTACTATACTAGCAGCTCGTTGTGTCAGGATGGAATACTCTCTTTTTAATAATACTAATCTTTTTATTTACACTATGAATACATGCATACACTTGGCACCCTGTGCCACTTCTATAGTACTATTGATATCTAAAAACCAAAGCCGGTCCCTGATCGTCTGTTTTTATCTGACGCTCCTAGCGTTCATCTCGTGGTCTCGAGATCTCACCGCAACTGCTACTTACCGCACTGGACCACAGTTACCAGTTATAACCGCGACCTCTCGCGGTTATAATTAAACCTTACAAATGTGAGCCTTTGACCACCAGACTCCAGACACCAAATTTTAAAAATAGTTTTTTAATGATTAATTTGTTGTATAAATATTCATTTTAGTTTACTTGACCATTTATGTTTCTCATTTCAAAACAAATTATCTAGTTTATCCCATTTGATTATGTATATTTCATTGTAAAATATATAATTTAGTGTTGAATAATTAAGTGCATTTCTTTTGTTTTGAATTTTGTTTAATTATTTTGTATTATTATTTTTCTTGCACAATAAATAAGCAACATATATATCAATAATTATATTAAATTTTAAGTACATCAAGAGAAAAAGTGTCAGTGATAATGATATAGGGAAATAATTATTAGCTTTTTAAAAAGAAAAGGGGCGAACAATTGTCCTCTGTTATAGATTTTTAATATTGTGAACCATGCTTCTTCAATAAAAAAAAAAAAAAAAAAAAAAATCGAAGAATAAATAACTAAAACCTCCTGGAATGTTTAACTATATGTACAAGTACAAATTTATATATTTTGAATTTTTTAATGGTTTTATTTATGAATAAAATTGTAAAATAAAAATCCTTAACTTGAAAATGTAGGTTTTCGCCAATATTCTTAATTTTAAATTTTTGATCTTTTTGACTTAATTGTCTTTCATATAAAATGAATCCAAGTATTTTTCATTTTGTTTACAATATAATTCTCACTATAATAGAAAATGTGATGCATGTTGTAATTAATAAAATTTAACAAATTCAGTTTACTATTTTTATTTCTGTTTCATCTAAAATGTCATCCTTTAATCTGCTAAAAAATGCATTAATGATTTAAGAAATAGGTCTAGAAAAAATTTTGCTATAGTTATTTGTATTATAAAACTATAAAGGATAAATGTTTTAAAATAATATTTAGTATTTATTTTAAAAAAATTAAAACATTTTCATATTATGGCTGAATTGTTATTGAACATTCTTAAAATCCTTTTAATACTTTTCTAAAAAGTAGTTATCTGAAGTGATGTACCTATCTTTGGTTTATATTAAAATGTCAAAACTTTTTGAAATTTATGAATATTTTTTGAGCTTAATACTGACCTTAATTTTTTTATTTTGCAACTTTTTTTAATATCTAAGGTAAATTATTCTTTAAAAATGTATTGGATATTACTAATGATGGATGCTGGTGACAAATCTTCTGTTTTTATTTTTTTCTAAATCCTCCACCTAAGAAAGTTCCATCATGGATATTTTATGTTCTTAAGTAGTCAATTATAATTTTTAAAATGTTTTATCACTATATTTGAAGTTATATTTTTAGTAAAATATACTTTAATATAAATCAAAAGTCATTTATATACTGCATTTTCTTATATTTTCTATATTGAGATTATAGTACTATAATTTTTCTGTAATTTTTTTTCTTACCTTTCCAATTATGTGTTGTTAAGATGCATTTTAATGTATGCATTATGCATTTTATTAAATAAAATGCAATCATACCTACATGTCAGTTCTGTTCATCAATAATATAAAATAAGCTTATGTTTAGTTTTAATATTTTTATTTTGGTAAAAGGAAAAGCTAAGTGACAATTTTTTTAATTTGTGATATCTGTATTTTTAATTGGTTTTGTTTTTTTACAGGTCTATGACCCTACACCCACTAAAGTTAAGAACTTTGGCATTTGGTTGCGATACAACTCGCGTACTGGAACACACAACATGTACAGGGAATATCGAGACATGACAGTGGCTTCAGCTGTAACTCAGTGCTGTAAGTTGTTGAAATAAGATCTTGTTTTGTGCTAAATTTTAACTTAAAGGTAAAAGAATTCTTAAATATAAAGGAATATTTTTAGAAAAATGAAGTGGTAGTTTGTTTATATATATGAAGCATGACATAGACTTGTTAAAAGGCATTGGATGAAAGTAAATAGTTAGGGTAGTTATATATGGTAATTTATATAATTTGATAGTAAAATTTTTGTGCAATGATTTGGTCTTTTATCTTTGAGATGTTTATGATGACTAAATTTGCTACTCTTGATCTTGAAATGATGAAGCAAATTACCACCAATTATTTTTGTCTGAAACACTTACTCAAATTTATAAAATTCTTTCATTCCATCTAAAAGTTCAAAAAAATTTTGTATGCTGTGATGAGGTATTTTACTGAAATCTATAATGTTGAACATTTTTTGAGCTTTTTAACTCTGAGCTACAATGTTTGTAAACTAATAAAACAAAATGTATGTTCAAGATTAAAGTATATAAAAGAATACTTTTCAAAATAAATATTATGGGTATTAAGTAGCTACTGAATAGAATGTTTTCAATTTGCTGTGATGAGTTACTATTTTCTGAAATGAATGGTGTTGAATATTTTTTTGAGCTTTTTAACTCTGAGCAAATATAAGTCTTGTTGATGTATGCATTCAATTTATTTAGGGTAATTACACTTTCTCATTATTGAATGTTTTTGAAATGAATGTTGTTGAATATTTTTTTGATCTTTTTAATTCTGAGCAATATTTGTGTAGGTGTCCTGTAAGCTTATAAAATTTTTGTGATATTTTTAATTTAATGCATTTTTTATTATGTTAATGTTGTAAAACATCAGTTTAGTGTGAAATTAGTAATCACGTGACTTTGATCTAGTTTATTTCTGCTGCTCATAAATAATAAAACTTAGGCCTAAATCAATTTCTATTAATGATCTATGTTCAAAGATATTCTTATTATCAATTAATACAGTTCATATTAATCATTTAAATTAGTTCTATGGTCTAAATATGTTATATAAGAAATTTAGTGAATTAAACCTCTTCAAATTTAACTTGTGCACTTAGTTATTTTGGTATGAAAATTTTAATTTTTCTATTTCTTTACTTGGTGTAAAATTGATGTGATCTGTTGCCTTCTTATGGGAAAGTTCCTTTGGAAGTGAATCAGATTTCTACATTATGGAATAAAATAATTTTTATATTACTATTTTATAGTAAATTTGATATCTTAATACTGCATCAACATTTTTTTTTTGAAAAAGTTATTTTTCATAGCTGTTGGTGCACAAATTAATGGAGTCTGTCGCCTTCTATTGAAATGTTTCATCTGAAGTGAATCAGATTCCTACATTAAAAGTTTTATTAAATTGTTACATGTTAGTATTGAGATATTGTCTTCATATAATTTTGAGTGATGCTCTCATCTTGTTTTTTAAACCAATCATGGATGAGTAAAATTGTGAAATATGCTGTTTACTTATGTTGCACTAACATTTATTTATATAAGGAAAACAAAAATGTCTTCCTAATTGTTCGTGCATAAATTAATGAAGTCTGTCGCCTTCTGTTGAAGATTATATTGTCAATATAATCCAATTTAATAAAGATATGTCATATTACACTTTTTAATCAATATTAACTTTTTTGCTTAAATTTCATTCTTTACAGCACTGTTTTAGATAGTAATATATTTGGAGTAAATAACATCCAGAGAATGGTTTAAAAAAATTAATCCAATTTACCAAATTTTCTTTTTTGAATGAAAAAGATTCCAACTTTAAGAAATAAAATTAAATATAGTAGTTAATATAAATAAATTACCTGTGTTATAGATTTAACATTGTTTTAATGTATAGGAAATTATACAAGGAAAAAAAAGTAAATTAGTAAAATTTTGTGATGTGAATAGTTTTTCAAAATTATTTATTACTTTTTAAAATGCTTTCTATTGCAGAGCCTTTAATCTAAAATCTTAAATTTTGTGTTAATATGCTATTTTCTATAATCAGATCGGGACATGGGTGCCAAGCATCGTGCTCGTGCTGATTCTATTCAGATCATGAAGGTACAAGAGATCCCAGCATCCAAATGCAGACGACCTCATGTCAAACAGTTCCATGTAAGTTGACATTTATTTCTACACGTTTTTATCTAAAATTTTAAAAGTCAATAGTGTATGTATCTGATATGGGTCATTTTTAATCATCCAGTGATCTTAGGTTGATCACAATTGCTCAAATAAATGAATAAATTACTTGAATCAGAGAAATTTAATGCAGTATTGCGAATAATAAAGAATAACTATAATAAAGGTGGGGAATAAATAACACGATGTAGGAATTATGAATAAACAATTAGAACTAGCAGCAATTTTTATAGAAGTAGCAATTTATTAGAAATAGTTAATATCTAAAGATAGTAAAATGTAAGCCATTTATAGTATACAGTGTATAAAAATAAATAGTAAATAAATATTTACTATTTCTTACATATTAAATATTTATTTAAATACATAGTAAAATTTTTATATATTTGTAAATAGCAAAAAAAAAATTGTTAATGTATAAAAATACTGTTATTTAAAATGAATTCTAGTTATAAAACCCTTTTGCAATTTTACAGGATAGCAAGATCAAATTCCCTCTGCCTTCCAGGATTAACCGCAAATTCCACAAGCCTCGCTTCACAACTGTGCGACCAAATGCTAAATTTTAGAGTTTTCTGAAAATACTTTAAAAAAATAAAGGTTAAAAAACTTAATTTGTGGTGATAATTTCTTTTCTGATACATATTTCATTGTCGTTTGGAAAAATTTAATTATTTTTAAAGAATTCTAAAATTATATACTTTATTATATGTGAAACTCCTGATATATATTTTTTTTTCATTTAAGCAGTCCTATGTTCTCCGCCTTCAATAAAATGAATTTTTTTACTTCAGTTAAGAGCAAGAAATATCAAAATTGTAAAGAAAAAAAATATATATATTTAAAAAGATTAAAACCTAACAAAATCTATCATCATGGGTTTGATATCTTAATATTAACAGCGAGTATATTTTAATATATTAAAGTTGAGTTATAAAATACTGTATAGAAACATAGAATTATAATAAAAAATCAAATTTGTAACAATAATAAATATTTCTAAATGTATAGTAAGTATTACTCTAAAGTAGTGTGTTAACACTCGTGCATCCCTTAATATGTACTATTCTCATACCCATAAATAACATGTCCTTGGGTTAGTTATAAATTAATCAAATAATCCAAACTAATGTTATTTCTTTTTTTATTGTATAATTTATTTTAATATTTTAATTTATCCAAACACATAGCATTAACTTTTGATGAAAAATCACACTTATTCGATTCAGTAGGCAAAATTTAAAATTGGCTTTTTGAGTCATACAGAGAGAACATAATTTTGATAAATTCTAATATGAAGGAGTTTAGTTTAGTAGGAAATTAATTTTAATACATCATCTTATATAATGTTTAAATTATTTTTTTCATGATGAAAGAAAAGTATTTAGGGATGCTAAGCTAAAAAAAAATTTCACTTTCCATTATTTAAATGAAGTATCAAGGAAGCAAATGTATTAATTTTTAAAATTAATAAATCTTTTTTTAATGGTTTTAACATGCAAATTTTTATAGCTGCTTTTATTTTTCTCAGTTGATTTTAATTTAATGTTTTCATTTAGCAATTCATGAACCCACCAGGCATAAACTTAAAACTATTAAAAATTACAAATATAAACAATTTTTTTTCTGTACATAAATGCTACAAAATCTAGTTATTCAGTTGCAGTTGGGAAAAAATGTGACTTTGATAAAGATTTTATAAATTATCAAATTTTATTGCAAATTTTCAGTATATATCAGTATTGCAAATTTTAAAATAATTTTATGTTGGTATTAATGTAAAAGTAATTAAGTTCACTTAAGCCATTAATAATGTACATTATTCTTCATTCTGTTCAATGTATAAAAATTGTTACAAATTTATGTGGAAAACAAAAATACAATAAATTTAAACACATTGCAGACAAAGCAACAATAGCATGTAGGCAACTTTATGCTTGATTCATTACTGATAAAGCAAAGGCTTGTTTTATGTTTAATTGGAAATATGTATTTTTTAATGATTATAAATTATGTGGTGGTACACGAGCCTCAATTTGCCTATTGCAATAAACTCATAGGAAGATAGAAGAGTGTTCTAAGACGGTTAAGTGTACTAAAGTTTATATCAATGATTTCATTGAATACTTAAAATATGACAAAATGAGCAAGTCAATATTTTTAATTTAATGTATGTATGGTAGTTTATATAATTTGATAGTAATTTTTTAATGTCATGACTGATTTATCTGCGAGATGTTTATGACTAAATTTGCTACTCTTGATTTTGAAATGATGATGCAAATTACCACCAATTATTTCTGTCTGAAGCACTCTAGTGTTGAACATTTTTGGAGCTTTTTAACTCTGAGCTACATAAATTTGTGAATAAAAACAAAATATATTTTGAAAACTGTAGTATATAAAAGAATGTCTTTGAAAATAAGTATTATTTGTATTATTACTTACTGAATGAATTGTTTTCATTTTGCTGTGATGAGTGACTATTAACTGAAATAAATGTTGTAAAACATTTTTTTGAGCTTTTTAACTCTGAGCAAATATCCTAATGAGTCTGGTTGTGTATAAAATCAATTTATCTTGATATTTTGAGATAAATTTCAAACATAAGGGTAATTGTATTTTGTCATTATATTAATGTTATAAAACAGCTTGTTTAAAAACAAGTTTATAATTGCCCTGGCATTTTTATTTTTGTGAGAAAATCATATAACTATCATGGAGTTCAATGCCTACAATTTTAAGATAGCTTTACTGATTATGTTGTTTGTGTATCTAGCATATTTAGAGCTTCAAAATAGAAATTCACAAACACGAAAGTCAGATTTTTTTTTAAAAAGTGCTTTCCATATAGAATATTGTTTGTTTTTAAATAGCTATTGTTGAAATTAAAGCAATCGACAGAAAAGTTTCATGAACCAGTAATCAAGCATAATACTTCATTCTAGTTTTTTTTAAAATTATTTAAGTTGAAATATTATTGATATGCTTTAAAACATGCACTGATTTAATTATTTGCAACACATAAATATTTGCAAATAACTAATGCAGTGCTATAAAAAAAATGTGCCTAAAAAAATTTCCCAGTAAACATTCTTTTGTTTGCCAAGTAGTTGCATACATGTAAAGTGCCTATTGAAATTGATTCGTAAATTGCATGGAATTCTAGAAGGAAATTTATTATTTGAATGTATGAAACTTCTAAATAACATAACCTTTCCAAATTTTGTCCATTAAAAAATTCAATTCATGTAATATATTTCTTTCAATTTTTTTTTTGCCTGAAATGAATTTTTATTTTTGTTGAAAATATTGATGTATATATATATATATTTTATGGCTAATATAACTCATTTCAATCATAGCATTATTTTAAGTAAAAACAACAGTAATTCTGCTTATAAAGCACATCTGTAAAATTTGTCCAAAAAAATGTTTAATGTTTTCTACGTACCATATATCAAATTCATTTTTTATCCCTATAAACATCAAATAAAAATGTTGCAAAAACATCATTAATATTCATGCTGTGGTAATGTTTAAGGCAATTCAGTTAAAAAAGTGCACTATTATTTTATGGTGAATGGCTAAAATAAGAGATGAAGAATTGTTTTAAATGGTGATTATATAAACCTATGCACTGTTACACGAACCGTTTTCATTATGTAAATGGTCTTGACTTGCCCAGTGTAAAAGAAAATTTGCTGAAAGATCTCTGAAGCCTTTCTTAAGTCTTTAGCCTACGTTTCAGCGTACAAAAGCTTACAGCAATTGTTTTTAGGATATGATATTGCAAAATAAGTAAAATATCAAATCTTCTTTGCTGTTCAACAGTTTTCTTAGTAATGAATGTAAACATATTTAATCAAGTGGCTACTTAACGTCAATATATTTCATTTTTGCCTGTTGAAAAACAGAACAAAATTTTCAAGTGAAAATAATGGTTTCTAAATTAGTTGGCAAATAGCAAAACAACTTAGAAATATTCTGCCCCACTAATGCCATATGTTTAATATTTTTTTTTTGAAATAATTTTTAGTTATTCTTTTAAAATGTTGATAGGAATTGTAATATTTTTCTATAGACAATTATGATTCTTTAAAAAAATTATTCAAATTATATGTAATTCAGTAGCTTCTAAAAAAAAAAAAATATGAAAGTTTTGGCGTTATTTCAAGTAAAATTTTTTTTTAGTTTTTTAATTTCCTGCAGATAATCTCATAATTTTCGACCCCCCAAAATAAATTACGTTATAGAATTTGTGTAATGTCTGGCATCCCATATATCAAGTTTTGTTTTTACACTTGGTATGAAACTAGCAAAAAGTTTGTTTTAAATGCCATTTTTTGATAGCTTAATTATGTGCTTTATAAGCATTTTATTAAATTTAACCTGCTTATAAAAGATAAAATATACGCATTTAATATATTCAAGATGGACGTTGCAAAAATTAATAAGCTCTCACTTGTTTTTTGCTGAATGATTAAAATTAGAAATAAAGTGTTTCTTTTTAAAAAATTGTGCACTGTTAAGACTCATTCCCACTGAGGCGAGAGACGTGAAGATTCAAGAGGCAAGCGAGAAAATTTTTTCGACCCCTTCACAGCGAAACGTGAGAAATAGCATTACGCCTAGTGAAGTTCCGCTTCGAGAGCGCTGCATTTCAAACCGGTTTCAGGTGAACGTGGTGAGGCTAGTGATTGGTCAAATTTTTTCGCTTGCATCTTCTCGCCTCAGTGGGCACGAGCCGTTTTCATTATGTAAGCAGTCTTGACTTGCCGAGTACAATAGCAAATTTGCTGAAAGATCGTTGAAGCCTTTCTTAAGTCTTTAGTTTCTGTAACTTCTGGTATCAGTACTAATAGTTTTAATTTTAATTCCTTATTTCTGATACAAAGTAACTATATATATATTACTTTATTTATTAAGATCAATAGAGTAAACTGGTTCTAGCTCATGTATTTAGAATGAATGTTTTAAACTCGGAAAAAAGGCTCGTTTTGGCAAAGCCACAGGGACAAAGAGGAACAGGACGCTCAAGTTGCGATGGATCGACACAATTGAAAGATTTTATTGTACTAGGGGTTAGGAATTGGAGGACCCTTGTCACCCAGAGGAGTGCATGGACATCTTCAAAGGAAAGCCTTGGCCCACTTTGGGCTGTTGTGGTATTGATGATGCTAATGTTTGCATCAGAAAAAATAAGTGAAATTAAAGCTATTATATATATATAGTTTATTTTAAAAACTAGCGAATTTATTTTTGAATGAGATTAAAATTTGCTGTTCCTCCCTACTGTAATGCCTACATAGTTTTGTTTTTCAATCTAATGAATAAATGGGAATTTGTATAATTTGTTGTCAAATCTTGGATGCAGTGATTTGATTGAATTTTTTTTTTTCTTCGTGGGATGTGTTAAGATGACTAGGTTCACTTCTTTGATCTTGAATGATGAAACAAACTACCGCCAAATTTATTTTTTTTTTCTTTCTATCTGAAGCACTCTTATTTTAGTTTATGAAATCTGTTTGATGAAATTCATTTTTTTAAAATTCAAGTAGTGTTTACAGTGACAATTCTTAAATATTTGATGGTTTTGAATAAATGCTTTCTTCTAAAAGATTTGATTTTTTTTTTTTTTTACTTTACTTTACTTTACTTTACAAAAATATTGTAAAATGTAGTTATTCAGTTATAGGGTGAAGTTGGAAAAAAATAAAAGATGCAAGAATATAGAATATTGTTCCTTTTTTAAATAACAATTGTTGAAATTAAGAAAGGCCATTCAATGGTAAAATTCCATGTAACCAGTAATAATGTAAAGTACTACATTCTACAGCTTTTTAAAATTATTCAAATTGAAATATTTTTAATGTTTTAAGACATGCACTGGTTCTTTAAATATTTGCATCACAATGGCAAATAATTCATCCCCAGTGCTATAATAAAATGTGCCTAAAAAAAAGATGTTAAAGTAAACAAAGCCTGTCTTTGTTTGCCAAGTTGCTGCATACATGTAAACATTGTTAAAAAGGTTTCATCAAACAAAGAACTATTTAAATTATTCATCCTAAATTGCATGGAATTCAAAAGCAAAGGTAATTATTTGAATCAACGCAATTTAAAATAGCAAAGCTACTTCAAATGTTGGCCGTGAAAAGATTCTATTCAGTTGATGTAATATCTTTCTATATTTTTTCTTTTTGGAAATTAATTTTTGTTTATATTATTTAAAATATTGATATGTATTTGAATATCTATTTTGAGTCTTTAATTTGTTATTCTTTTGGAACTATATTAAAATTATGTATAATTCTGTAGTTTCTATAACATATAACTTATTTAAATCTTAGTGTTATTTCAAGAAAAAACAGAGCAATATATATTTATTTCTAAGTTTCTTCCTGTAATCCACATCTGTAAATTTTGAGCCGGAAAAAAAAAAAAAATATCTCTATAATTTGTATCCTGCCTCTGATGTACAATATATCAATCAAGTTCATTTTTTTTTTTTAACTATAAAACTAATAAATGGTTCATTTATAAAAATATGTTACAAATTTAACAAGTAGAAATAAAATATATACGATGTTGTGAAACCATTATCAATAGTGCTGTGGTAATGCTTAAGGTAATACAGTTAAAGTGCACTATTGTTTTATGGTGAACGGCTAAAATTAGAAATGAAGAATAATGATTGCTTTCAATGGTGATTACATAAATTATGCACTGCTACACGAGCCGTTTTCATTATGTAAATGGTCTTGACTTGCCCAGTGCAATAGCAAATTTGCTGAAAGATCTCTGAAGCCTTTCTTAAGTCTTCAGCCTACGTTTCAGTGGACAAAATCTTATAGCAATTATTTTATTGAATACTTGGGAAATGATATTGCTAAATAATTAAAATACCAGCTTTTCTTTGCTGTTGTGCGTTCTTTTTAGTTGTGACTATAAACAATGTTTAATCAAGTGGCTATTTAATGTCAATATTTTTCATTTTTGCTTGTTAATAAACGGAACAAAATTTTGAATCTCTGGAATTAAGTCTGTTAAGTATTTTTACTGTCTAGTTAATTTTTTTGGCTAATAATAATTTTACTTGATGTTTTTATTAAATTTTAGTGTTAAGCAGTTATATAATCTGCTCTGTTATTTGATATTGGTTCTGATTTAATGTTTTAATAACATTGTTTGTATTTAACAATCAAAAAAGAGTTGCCATCTGCTACTTCCCTCAATATATAACTATTTTTTAAATGGGATTAAATTTGTTGATTTTGAGTTTTCGGATGTTTATATCATTTTTTTCCCCAATCTAATGTATATATTATAATTTATGTAATTCTATATAATTTGCTATTGAATTTTTGAAGTTACTTGATCATTGAAATTTTTAATCTTTGTCAGATGTTTATGATGACTAAATTTGCTACTCTTGATGTAGAAATGATGAAACTAACTACCACCAAATCTTTCTCTGTCTGAAGCACTCTTACGTTAACTTACAAACGATTAATAGTTCAAATGAAATTTATATATGCAGTGATGAGGTTATTTTACTGAAATGCATAATGTTGAAAATTTTTCGAGCTTTTTAACTCTGAGCTACATAAATTTGAGCAAATAAAGCAAAACGTGATTTCAAGACAGCAGTATATATATATATATATATATATATATAAACTCTTTGAAATTAAATATTATGTATATTATCAAGTAGCTACTAAGTAAACGGTTTTCATTTTGCTGTGATGAGTTACTATTTACTGAAATGAATGGTGTTGAATATTTTTTTGAGCTTTTTAACCGTGAGCAAATATATTACTAAGTCGGTTTATAAAATGAATTTAATATATGTTGATATTTCGAATATAAGGGAGTTAGTTACATTATATTAATATTATAAGCCATTTGTTTATTTAATAGTAAAAATTTACTGTCAAATAATTAAGGTGGAAGTTATAATGCTGGTCTGTAAGTTTTTAATTGGCATGAACGGTTCTATATAATTGAGGTGAATGTGAATTTTTTCAAAAAGTTTTTCCGACCATATTTAATGTGCTATTTAAGTTCATAATAGACATATATATATTATAGACGTATATGTATTTTCTCTTATTTCCACATTTGTAATTTAGACTGTAAAATTCAAAGATTGTGTCAAAAACTAGATTTACTTGCATTTTTTCTGTTCTTTAAGATTCTATGTGAATTAATAAAATAAAGGACTAGGATTATTTCAACTGTTTGATTTCCGTATGAAACTAAGAAAACGTTTCAGTTATAAAAAGAGTTTTTGTTACCACAGTTATGTGAGATATTTAGTGTGTTAAATAATGCATTTAACAGATTGATGTTGAAAAACAGCAACATTAGTATTCGCGACGAGGTAATGCTTACATTAGAAATGAAAAATTACGATTGTTTTCAATGGTGATTGCATAGGAGTTCTGGGTGGTTTAAACAAAGTACTTTGGCTGCCACGCACTTTTATCTTGATGTTGGAGAAGCGTTGCTTTAGTTCAATGCCCATTGGAATTTTATGCCAGACGTTTTTATACCTAGAAATAGATAATAAAAAAAAATAAAAGAGAAAGGTAATAGTATAAATTAAGAAAACATTTTTTTTTTGACGACTTTAAAAATAAATTATATGAAATGAGAAGAAACTTGTAAATTAGAAGAAGGCCCACCATCCGGTGGGTTTTGCAGTAATGGAACTTCAGATGGTGGAATGAGTGCAGAAAACAATGGTTATATGCTAAGAACAGTATGTGGTCAAACCTATGCACTGTTACACGAGCCGTTTTCATTATGTAAACTGTCTTGACTTGCCCAGTGCAATAGCAAATTTGCTGAAAGATCTCTGAAGCCTTTCTTAAGTCTTCAGCCTACGTTTCAGTGGACAAAAGTTTGTAGCAATTTTAATGAATACTTAACATGTTTTACATAGTGAGTAAAAGGCCACATTTTCATTACTGTTCTACATTCTGTTTAGTAATGCATGTAAACTATGATACGTAAAACAGTGGCTACTGATTATTAAGTAAATATGGAAAAAAATAATAAATTTTTCTTCTGGAAATTTTTACGATCTCCAGTTAACATTATAGCTCTTATATACACAGGTGAGTTGTGTAACGTCTGATATTCTAACTATTAGTTTTAATGGGGTTTTCCCCCATGTCCGTGAGATGTTTATGATGACTAAATTTGCTACTCTTGATCTTGAGATGATGAAACAAACTACCACCAAACTTTTTTCCGTCTGAGCTCTTACGCGACGCGAAAACTCTGTCTGACTCTTACGCGAACTTTAAACAAATTTTTTGGCTATAAAAGATTGTTTTTAATGATTTTGAGATGATTGTTTTCAATGGTGATTACATGTATTATGCACTGTTACACGAGCCGTTTTCATTATGTAAATGGTCTTGACTTGCCCAGTGCAATAGAGACCTACTGAAAGATCTCTGAAGCCTTTCTTAAGTCTTCAGCCTACGTTTCAGTGGACAAAAACTTATAGCAATTTTATTGAATATTTAAGTAAATAAAATCCCACATTTTCATTACTGTTCTACATTCTATTTAGTAATGCATGGAAACTACACTGGTGTGCAAAACTTAAGCAACAATGTAAAAATTTAGCAGATAGTCATGAAATTGCAGAAAATGAGGTCTGGAGATCAGTGCAATGAACACGAAAGTCAGTAGAAACGTCGGAGGCGACGTGAGCGTACGTAAAACGCGTGATGTCGGCGCGAGCAGCTGAACAGTAGAATAAAAGGAAGGAAGGAGACGCAATTCAACATATTCGCTGCAAGTGCCAGTGAGTCCAAACCACAGGCACAGCTGTTAGAAAGGTTGGTGGTGGCCGCCCGAGGAAGACAACTGCAGGGGATGGCCGATATATCACCCTGCAGGCGAAAAGAGGCCGACAGCAGTCAGCAAGCGCCATTGCTCAGCAACTCTGTACAGGAACGGGGCGACAAGTGTCGCGGTTTACTGTGGCCAGACGTCTTAACAAAGTGGGCCTATTCGCCCGCCATCGTGAACGCTGCCTCCCGTTGAAAGTTGGCCACCGTTTACAGTGGTGCAGAGAGCACAAAAACTGGACAACTGATCAATGGAGTCGTGTCCTCTTTACGGATGAGAGTCTGTTCTGTACCAGAAGCGATTCTCGATGCGTTTTGATTTGGGGAGAGGTCGGGACCCGGTTTTATCCCAGTAACCTCAAGGAAAGATACCGTTATGGTGGTTCTGGAGTTCTTGTCTGGGGAGGCATTTTGCTAAACGGACAAACTGAGCTCCACGTTTTCTACAGAGGGTTTGTAACCGGGGATCGCTTTTGTGATTAGGTACTCCTTCCCCATGTGCGTCTGTTCTAAGATGCCATTGGCCCAGACTTCATTTTTATGGATGATAAAATAAAATTTTCTTTCTCTGGAATTTTTTACGATCTCCAGTTAACATTCTAAGCGATTTTCTTGGTTGTTTTATTAAATTTAAGTGTTAGTTTTATATACACTAGTTGAGTTGAGAGTTATGAGTTGTGCAACGTCTGATATTCTAACTGATGAATCAAACTACCACCAAATTATTTTCTGTCTGAAGCACTCTTTGGTAATAATTTAAACTTTTTTTTAATAAAAACTTAAAATTTTTTTTTGGCTATATTGTTTTTAAGACGATTGTTTTCAATGGTGATTAGATAAACCCATGCACTGTTACACGAGCCGTTTTCATTATGTAAACGGTCTTGACTTGCCCAGTGTAATAGCAAATTTGCTGAAAGATCTCTGAAGCCTTTCTTAAGTCTTCAGCCTACGTTTCAGTGGACAAAAGCTCGTAGCAATTATTTTATTGAATACTTAGGATATATTGGAAAGTGAGTAAAATGCCACATTTTCATTATTCCTCTACATTCTATTTAGCATAATGCATGCAAACCAGGATACTTGTAGCAAACAAGTGTCTACTTGTAGACAAGTGGCTATTAATGTTATCAAGCAAAAATGGGGGGAAAAAAAAAAATCAAAATAAACAATAAAATTTTCCATCTCCAGTTAACATTTTAAGCTATTTACTTAATTGCTTTATTAAATTTAAGTGTTACCTATATAAACAGGCGAGTTGTATAACGTCTGATATTGTAACTAATAGTTTTAATGGGTTTTTCCCACCATCTTTGTGAGATGTTTGGTGGCATAGATGCCTGTGAGAGGTTCGGAATCCACATTAAGCTGTAGGTCGCGGTGTGCTTAGCCTAAAGTGTGCACTAGATGACCGTAGAGATGCTTATGATGACTAAATTTGCTACTCTTGATCTTGAGATGATGAAACCAACTACCATCAAATTTTTCTCTGTCTGAAGCACTCATACGCGAACTTACAAAGCAAGTAATTTAAAGTTCAAATGAAATTTATGTATGCTGTGATGAGGTTATTTTACTGAAATGCATAGTGTTGAACATTTTTCGAGCTTTTTAACTCTGAGCTACATAAATGTGTTTTCCAGATTGTAGTATATAAAAGAATGCCTTTGCAAATAATTGTGTATTATTAAGTAGCTACTAAGTAAGATATTTTCATTTTGCTGTGATGAGTTACTATCAACTGAAATGAATGGTGTTGAACATTTTTCGAGCTTTTTAACTCTGAGCAAATATATTGACTAAGTCTTGTTGGTTAATTTAATTTACATTAATGTTTTGAAATTATTTTTTGAATGTAAGGATAATTGCTTTTTTTCGCTATATTAATTTTAAAACCTAGTTTATTTGTCTGAATAAATAAAAAGTAAAATTATTTAAATTAACTTGTTAAAATTGTGTGCAATTCAATAGCTTCGTTATGAAAGTATTGTCGAAAAGTAAAATAGAAATTTTTTTTTTCTGGATGAAGGAATTAGGAATTTTTTGGTGTTTTCTGCCATTACTAATATTATTTTCATGTATCCTCAATCTTCCCATTGCTTGTTCTTTGAGGGATGTTTATTCCTATAGAAATTCACAATTCTTATATATTTGTTTTACGTAGCAATGAATATTCTTTTCTAAAACAAATATTTCTTTATGTGCTTTAAAACATGCACTGACATCTTTTATTTGCATCTCAATGGCAAATAAAACCTCCACAGTGCTATAAAAAAATGTGCCTAAAAAAAAACATAGCCCCGGTAAGCAAAGCCCGTCTTTGTTTGCCAAGTTGCTGCATACACATATTGCTTTGGAAAAACTTCATTCAACTATAAGTAGTTGAAATTATGGGTTTTCAATTGCATGTAGAACCGGAGGGTAAATGAATACCTAAATGGTTAAAATTTTTAAATAGCTGAGTTTACAAATGTTGCATATAAAATATTTAATCCAATTGCTATAATATTTTTTTCTGAAATTAATGTTTAGTTTTTATTTAAAATGTTGATAAATATTTGAGTATTTATTTTGTGTCTATTATAATCTGTTATTTTAAACAAATTAAAAAAAAAAAAAAAAAAAAAATGTTGTGTAATTCACCATCTTCGATAAAATGTCAGCCATTTAAATTTATATTTAAAGGAAATATTACAAAATGTATTTATGCAATTATAAGTTAAGAGGGGCCTGATGGGTGAGTGATTAGCGATCGGTACCACAGGTTTCAAATTCGAATCCCGGCGGTGCCATGCACGTTTTGTAGTGGTGACCTTAATTGAGATTTTTTAAAAAATGGATTTCCATGTAAAATATTTTGAGTTTTCTGTAAGTTTTTAAAATAATCTATTGTTGCAATTCTGATAGAATAATGGATGAAAAAAATTCCACGATGCCATAAATACCTGCTGTTCTTCTTGAGGTTTTATTTTTATTTTTTTTATTAAATTTGAAAAATATTTTTAATATGCACTGAATGCCATGCATTTGCATTACAATGTGCAGATACAGATCAGCCCAGTGCTATAATAAAATGTGCCTAAAGATACTAAATGCCCCAGTAAATAAAGCCTGTCTTTGTTTGCCAAGTTGCTGCATACATGTAAACTTGCTTCGAAAAAAGCTACATTTAACTAAAAGTAGTTGATATGATGGATTTTCAATTGCATGTAAAACGGAAGAGCAAATGAATACCTAAATGGTTAAAATTTTTAAATAGCTAAGCTACAAATGTTGCATATTAATCCCATTGCTATAATATTTTTTATGAAAATTTTTATTTAAAATGTTTATAGGCATTTGAATATTTATTTTTTGTCCATAATCTGTTATTATTTAAAAAAAAAAAATTGTGTAATTCACTATCTTCGATAAAATGTTATAAAAGTCATTTAAATTTATACTTAATGCAAATATATTTATGCAATTAAAAAAGTTGGAGGGGCCTGATGGCCGAGTTACTGGCGCCCGGTACCACAGGTTTGTAGTGGTTCAGAATCCTCTGTAAGCGGTCGATCCCGGTCTAATATGGCTGTGGCGCGTTGGGCGTAGTGCCCTACCCGGTAAAAAGAAAACATTTCTTGTCTAGAAATCTGCAAACAGGTAGACGGACTTGGCCCACCATGGGGCTGTTACTCCACTGATGATGAATTGTGTGAAAAAATGTTTCAAAATAATTTCCAGATAGAATATATTGAGTCTTCTGTAAGTTTTTAAAATAACCTATTGTTGAAATTCTGATAGAATAATGGATGAAAAAAATTCCACGATGCTATAAATAATATTTTTGTTTCTATAACTTTTTATTTTTTGTGATTCAATTTGAAATATTTTTAACACGCACTGATGTACCTGAATTGGCATTACAATGGCCAATACAGATCACTGCGGTGCTATAATAAAATGTGTCTAAAAAAAAATACTCTGCCAAGTAATCAAAGCCTGTTTTTGTTTACGAAGTTGCTGTATACATACAAACTTGCTTTGAAGAAGCTTCATTCATTTATGAGTAATTGAAATTATGGGTTTTCAATTGGGAAAATGAATACGTAAATATGTAAAAATTACATTAGAATAGCCAATTTACAAATATGAAAATATTTAATCCAATTGATATAATATTTTTTATTCTATAATTTTGTTTTATTTAAAATGTTGGTTAATATGATGATTCAATTTGAAATATTTTTTACAACACGCACTGATACTGATGAATTTGCATCACAATGGCAAATCCATAACAGCCCAGTGCTATAATAAAATGTGCCTAAAAAAACCTTGGTTAAGTAAACAAAGCCTGTCTTTGTTTGCCAAGTTGCTGCATACATGCAAACTTGTTAAGAAAAGACTTCATTAAACAACGCGCTAATGAAATTGTGGATTCCGAATTAATGGAAAACAAGTTAAATTACTTGCCTGAATGGATAAAAAGGTTTTAATAGCAAATGCTTCCTTGAAAATATTCAATCCAATTGATGTAATATATTTAATAAAATTGTATTTCAATAGCTTTATCTGAATTTGATTTTAGTTTTCATTTGGATATTTGTTTTGTGTCTGCAATCTTTCATCCCTTTAAACTTGATTAAAATTATGTGCAATTTAGGAGCTTCTATAAAATTTCTTCTAAAAGTCATTTTAATTTTGGTATTATTTCAAGTTATCAAAAATGCTTTCTTATAATTGAAATTTTTATAACAGAATTATATAAAAAAAATTGAGTCACAAATTTAACGTGTTGAAGACACAAAATATATGCATTTAACGCATTCAAGACTGAGCCTGTGTTTCCGCAGCAACAAATCTCCCCCCTCCCCCACACACATCACAGTTTCTGCGATAAAAGTTTTTAAGTCTTATTGCATGGGAAAAAAAAAGCAATTTCCTTGATTACGAGAAAAAATATTTTGGTTTTCGCGATAAGCGAAGGCAATTGCCCGAATGTTCAAAATGGTTTTATTAGCAAATCAACCTCAAATATTTCCTTCAAAATATTCAATCCAATTGATGTAATATATTTAATAAAATTGTATTTCGATAACTTTTTCTGAGTTTGATTTTAGTTTTTATTTAGAATGTTGATAACTCTCAGCTAAAGTGATGTGTATTTTCAAGACAGTAGTATGTAAAAGAATGATTTTGAAAATACATATTGTCAAATAATTATCTAACAAAATATTGTGATGATTTACGATTTTCTGAAATGAATGTAAATACCAGCTTAGCTTGGAATACCAAATTAGCTTGAAAGTACCTCAAGTACAAGTATGTCTTGTTTGTGCTCTTAATGTAGAGCAGGGGTGGCCAACACAAATGATCTTACGGGCCACTTTGGAATTGCATCTTAACACCGCGGGCCACATATCAAATTATATATCCCCATGTTAGATTTAGACCCACCGTAGACATTTTTTTGGTGTGAAAAATTGAAACGTAATGAGTTACTATTTTTGTGTTTAATACTATTCTTGCATGTAATCATACATAATGTAATAATAATGATACTAAATGCACATTGTAAAAAAATACATAACACTAAAAATGAAATAACATATATAAACGGAATTAAAAAAAAGAAATCATTAAAAAATATTTATTTTACTAGTGCGATATTTGTTTCTACACTCTTTCACTTAGCTTCTGCAAATCGATGTCCATTTGGGTATTTGCACATCCTAATGGGTATTGCAGGTTAACGTCCGTTATGCTTGAGCGTGTTTTGTGTTGGGTCAATTTCATTTTCGAAAAAAAAAAAAAAAAAAAACACGATTCACAGGTGTAAGTTGCATTAAAAGGGCTAACAACTTCAACTAAGAATCTGGTTTGCTCTGTTATCAACAATCGACTGTGCGTATCTAGGGATGGGCACTTAAAATGAAACATAGAACCTTTTATTCCAAGATGCGCTCGCCTCGCAGGATATAATTTAATTATTCTGCGAACTCATAAATAAAACAGGCACTATCTGTCCTATATTCGCAAGAATATTATTTTAAAATCAAAGTTAATTTTTTCTCGTCATTTCAACGGTTAATTTTTGAATAGATGGATGCACACATAAATTTAAAAAAAAAAAAAACATTGGTTTCACCATAAATACCTGCTGTTCTTGAGGTTTTTTATTTTTTTTTATTCAATTTGAAAAATATTTTTAATATACACTGAATGCCATGCATTTGCATTAAAATGTGCCTAAAAATACTAAACGCCCCAGTAAATAAAGCCTTCTTTGTTTGCCAAGTTGCTGCATACATGTAAACTTGCTTCGAAAAAAGCTACATTTAACTAAAAGTAGTTGATATGATGGATTTTCAATTGCATGTAAAACCGAAGAGCAAATGAATAGCTAAATGGTTAAAATTTTTAAATAGCTAAGCTACAAATGTTGCATATTTAATCCAATTGCTATAATATTTTTTTATGAAATTGATTTTTATTTAAAATGTTTATAGGTACTTGAATATTTATTCTGTGTCTATAATCTGTTATTATTTAAAAAAAAAAAAAAAAATTGTGTAATTCACTATCTTCGATAAAATGTTATAAAAGTCATTTAAATTTATACTTAATGCAAATATATTTATGCAATTATAAGTTGGAGGGGCCTGATGGCCGAGTTACTGGCGCCCGGTACCACAGGTTTCTAGTGGTTCAGAATCCACTTTAAACGGTCGATCCCGGTCTAATATGGCTGTGGAGCGTTGGGCGTAGTGCCCTACCCGGTAAAAAGAAAACATTTCTTGTCTAGAAATCTGCCAACAGGTAGACGGACTTGGTCCACTATGGGGCTGTTGCTCCACTGATGATGAGTTGTGTGAAAAAATGTGTTTCAAAATAATTTCCAGATAGAATATATTGAGTCTTCTGTAAGTTTTTAAAATAATCTATTGATGAAATTCTGATAGAATAATGGATGAAAAAAATTCCACTATGCCATAAATAATATTTTTGTTTCTGTAACTTTTTATTTTTTGTGATTCAATTTGAAATATTTTTAACACGCACTGATGTAACTGAATTGGCATCACAATGGCCAGTACAGATCACTGCGGTGCTATAATAAAATGTGCCTAAAAAAACTCTGCCAAGTAATCAAAGCCTGTTTTTTGTTTGCTAAGTTGCTGTATACATACAAACCTGCTTTGAGGAAGCTTCATTCATTTATGAGTAATTGAAATTATGGGTTTTCAATTGGGAAAATGAATACGTAAATATGTAAAAATTACATTAGAATAGCCAATTTACAAATGTTACATATGAAAATATTTAATCTAATTGATATAATATTTTTTATTCTATAATTTTGTTTTATTTAAAATGTTGGTTAATATGATGATTCAATTTGAAATATTTTTTAGAACACGCACTGATACTGATGAATTTGCATCACAATAGCAAATCCATAGACCACAGTGCTATAAAAAAATGTGCCTAAAAAAACCTTGGTTAAGTAAGCAAAGCCCGTCTTTGTTTGCCAAGTTGCTGCATACACATATTGCTTTGGAAAAACTTCATTCAACTATAGGTAGTTGAAATTATGGGTTTTCAATTGCATGTAGAACCGGAGGGTAAATGAATACCTAAATGGTTAAAACTTTTAAATAGCTAAGCTACAAATGTTGCATATAAAATATTTTATCCAATTGCTATAATATTTTTTTCATGAAATTAATTTTCAGTTTTTAAAATATTGATAGGTATTTGAGTTTTTATTTTGTGTCTATAATCTGTTGTTATTAAAAAAAAAAAAAAAAAAAAAAATTGTGTAATTCACTATCTTCGATAAAATGTTATAAAAGTCATTTAAATTTATACCTAATGCAAATATATTTATGCAATTATAAGTTGGAGGGGCCTGATGGCCGAGTTACTGGCGCCCGGTACCACAGGTTTCTAGTGGTTCAGAATCCACTTTAAACGGTCGATCCCGGTCTAATATGGCTGTGGCGCGTTGGGCGTAGTGCCCTACCCGGTAAAAAGAAAACATTTCTTGTCTAGAAATCTGCCAACAGGTAGACGGACTTGGCCCACCATGGGGCTGTTGCTCCACTGATGATGAGTTGTGTGAAAAAATGTGTTTCAAAATAATTTCCAGATAGAATATATTGAGTCTTCTGTAAGTTTTTAAAATAATCTATTGATGAAATTCTGATAGAATAATGGATGAAAAAAATTCCACGATGCCATAAATAATATTTTTGTTTCTATAACTTTTTATTTTTTGTGATTCAATTTGAAATATTTTTAACACGCACTGATGTAACTGAATTGGCATCACAATGGTCAGTACAGATCACTGCGGTGCTATAATAAAATGTGCCTAAAAAAATTCTCTGCCAAGTAATCAAAGCCTGTTTTTGTTTGCTAAGTTGCTGTATACATACAAACCTGCTTTGAAGAAGCTTCATTCATTTATGAGTAATTGAAATTATGGGTTTTCAATTGGGAAAATGAATACCTAAATATATAAAAATTACATTAGAATAGCCAATTTACAAATGTTACATATGAAAATATTTAATCCAATTGATATAATATTTTTTATTCTATAATTTTGTTTTATTTAAAATCTTGGTTAATATGATGATTCACTTTGAAATATTTTTTACAACACGCACTGACACTCATGAATTTGCATCACAATGGCAAATCCATAACAGCCCAGTGCTATAATAAAATGTGCCTAAAAAATAGACTGCCTAGTAAACAAAGCCTGTCTTTGTTTGCCAAGTTGCTGCATACATGCAAACTTGTTAAGAAAAAGGTTCATTACACAATGAGCTAATGAGATTGTGGATTTTAAATTATATGGAAAACAAGTTAAATTACTTGCCTGAATGGATAAAAAGGTTTTAATAGCAAATGTTTCATTGAAAATATTCAATCCAATTGATGTAATACGTAGAAGATTATTAAATTAGATATAATTTATAGAAGCTCCTAAATTGCACATAATTTTAATAAAGTTTAAAGAAATGAAAGGTTGCAGACACAAAACAGATATCCAAATAAAAACTAAAATCAAATTCAGAAAAAGTTATAATAAAGTTGTATTTCAATAACTTTTTCTGTGATAAAAGTTTTTAAGTCTTATTGCATGGGAAAAAAAGCAATTTCCTTGATTACGAGAAAAATATTTTCAAGATAGTTGCCTGAATCTTCCAAATGGTTTTATTAACAAATCAACCTCAAATATTTCCTTCAAAATATTCAATCCAATTGATGTAATATATTTAATAAAATTGTATTTCGATAATTTTTTCTGAGTTTGATTTTAGTTTTTATTTAGAATGTTGATAACTCTCAGCTAAAGCGATATGTATTTTCAAGATAGTAGTATGTAAAAGAATGATTTTAAAAATACATATTGTTAAATAATTATCTAACAAAATATTGTTATGATTTACGATTTTCTGAAATGAATGGAAATACCAGCTTAGCTTGAAAGTACCTCAAATACAAGTATGTCTTGTTTGTGCTCTTAATCTAGAGAAGGGGTGGCCAACCCAAATTATCTTACGGACCACTTTGGAATTGCATCTTAATACCGCGGGCCACATATCAAATTATATATCCCCATGTTAGATTTAGGCCCACTGTAGACATTTTTTTGGTGTGAAAAATTGAAACGTAATGAGTTATTATTTTTGTGTTTACTACTATTCTTGCATGTAATCCTACATATGTAATAATGATAGTAAATGTACATTGTAAAAAAATACATAACACGAAAAATGAAATCATTAAAAAATATTTATTTTACTAGTGCGATAGTTGTTTCTACACTCTTTCACTTAGCTTCTGCAAATCGATCTCCATTGGGTATTTGCAACGTAATGGGTGTTGTAGGTTAGCTCCCGTTATGTGAGCGTGTTTTGTGTTGGGTCCATTTCATTTTTGGAAAAAACGATTCGCAGGTGTCAGTTGAACCAAAAGTCCTGTGTTCAACAAAAGCCTGCTGTTCCAACTAAGACCGCGGTCTGGGTTTTGCCGCGTGGAGTAGCCCAACTTTCTTCAAGCTTTTCATCAACAATCAACTGAGCTTATCTGGTTTGCTCTGCTAGGAGCTTATGGGATGATCACTTAAAAGGAAACATAGAACCAGTTATATTAGATGTTCCGTTGCTCGTTCATCATGAATTCGAGCAGAATATAATTTAATTATTCTATGAACTCATAAATAAAACAGGCAATATCTGTCCTATATTCGCAAGAATATTAATTTAAAATCACAGTTAATTTTTTATCATCATTTCGGCAGTTCATTTTTGAATATAGGGATGCACACATAATGTATTCTTTAATACTTTGGTTTTGGCCATTATAAAATAACTGTAGGTCCCGGTCTGTTTAGTACAAGATGACCGTAGAGTGACAAACCAATCCTGTATTAATTCATCGATTTTAAAATTAATTATCGAATTTTAAATAATTCTTCATTAGATAATACAGTGAATAGAATTGTTACAAAATTAAATGCATATATATAAGCATCAGTGTTCCTAAAAAAATAACTGGAAATAATTTAACAATGTCTATGCATTACTTTATTGTTAATACTGCTCAAAATGAATGTTATAAAGAAGATTCACAATCGGAACAATTCCCACGAATTCAAGAATAGCGACATGTAAAGTGCCGAAACAACGTAATGCGATACTGGAACACTTTCTGTTTTCACTTGAATAAATAGCCTGTTGAGTGGATTTCGCCTGGGAACAGGGATTCATCTGAGAGATCCATTTCACCAAATGAATCACTCGTCTAATGAACAGAAAATTAAACGCACGTCGCAGCGATCTCGATAACAGGATCGTGATGAATGTGAAGATGCTACTTTTGGGATTCGGAATAAAAGACGTATTTATTTCTGACGTTCTCTGTATAATTTGTTTCACTACTCTTTACATTTATTATAATACTAGCACATATAACCGGGCATTACAAGGCTTCAGAAATTAAAACTTATTAAATCTTTTTATTTAAATTCATGTCTATTCAACGCAACATTTTCAGTTCTAACATCGGTCGTTCTTGACTATAAAATTCATTCCGCTTTTCTGATGTCTCTCCATTTTCTTTTTTTATAAACCTACTTGCTGCTTTTCGTACAGGGTCATCTCTGGTGTGAGTCTGAAGGTCAACTCTGATTGAAAATGGTTTTCTTTTCTTAGGTGGCATTGCAAATTTAACAACAGCAACAAAATGATCAGTATGAAATTCAATAAACAAATATAAAATAGTAATCTAAAGGAATTGTGAATATACTTCAGATTGTAACATTGGCGACTTCGGGGTACAGAAGTTCTTGTATAATTTGTTTCACTACACTTAACATTTATCGTTACATTAGCACATATAACCGGGCATTGAGTGATTTCAAAAAATAGAACTTTACATTTTATTTAGATTCACATCTATTCAACACCACATTTTTAGTTCTTACATTGGCCATTCTTGACTATAAGATTTATACCAATTTTCTGATGTCTCCCCATTTTTTATAAATCTATATGCTGCTTTTTGTAGAGGGTCAGTTCTGGTCTGATTGAAAATGATTTTCTGTTCTTAGGTGACATTGCAAATTTAATAATAACAACAAAAAATGATTAGTATGAAGTTCAATAAACAAATATACAGGGTGATTATAATTAAAGTCCCATTTTCAAAATGCCGCAAAAAAAAGAACCATTATCCACAATGAGTTCAAATTTGAACTGAAGATACTTGAAGAAGGAGGAAACGGTACGGCATCAAAGTTCAAAAGTATATTAATAGATGGCGCTGCAAGCGGCATATAGAAAGTAAATTCGGCTCCCACTGATATTTTGAATCGAAATTACGACGTATTTGGCATGAGTAGCTCGTGAAACCAACTGTGGTATTCAGTGTGCTGGATTGTTTCGATTGTTTGGCGGAAAAAATGACTTCCAAGTTAGTCAACAGTTGTGACACTGTGAGTGGAAAGCCTATCCACCGCGGCAAGGTCATATCAAATTGGATGGAACTTTTTTTTTGATGCCATACCGTTTCTCCCTTCTTTAGTTCAAATTTGAACCCAGTGTTCTTTTTTACATCATTTTGAAAGTGAGACTTTAATTATAATCACCCTATATATATTAGGGACTAAATGGCCGAGTGACTGGCGCTCGGTGCCACAGGTTTCGGGTTCGAGTCCCGGCGGTGCCATGGAAGTTTGCAGTGGTTCGAAATCCACGTTAAACCGTACGTCCCGGTCTAATATGACCTTAGGTTTGACAACCCTATCCCGCAAAAAGAATCCTTTACGTCTAGAAATCTGCCAGCAGGCAGACGGCCTTGACCCACACCTCACATTGGGGCTGTTGCGCCAATGATGATGATGATGATATATATTAATTAAATCCAAGCACTGACACACAAGCTTTCTTGGTTTGCTGTATTGAATATTTTATCATCTGATTAATGTTGAGTTTTCGAAATGATGGGTAAGGAATACAATGTTAAATATTTTTTGTTCTAAAATAGAACGAAAACAGAGAGCAATAAAAAATGACACGAAAAAAGTAATAAGATTTGTCTTTCCAGTCGGATAAGTTTCATGATTGTTTTACCTTCCAGAAACGGATTTTCCAATTTCTCTGTTCCGTCAGTCGAAATGAAAACCCTCAGTTTGCATGCGAGGAAGAATTCTTTCTGTCCCACTTTTCATTATTCCCGCCGTTGCAGTTTTCTACAGGATACGCGAAAAGAAGTTCCCCGTAATTGTTAACTTTCAAACGGAAAAGATTCGTTTCAAGTTTAAATGAAGTTATGCCATCCGCGAGCTATTCAGTCAAAAGATATGCCAAAATGCAAATAAAACTGACGATTTTGTGCTTGATGTTTGCGTACGCTCCATGATTTCATTTCTTTTTAAATTTTTAATACTACGCCTCTTTCGATTTTTACAGCGATTAGATTCATAAAAAAAAAAAAAAAAAAAAAAATGAAGGTTCAAAGATGAGAATTCCATATGTATGAAATTTAGCATACTGATTTCCCAGAAAAAGCGCAAGAGTTAAAAAAAAAAAAAATGTTTTAAGTGATTTATTATCCAAGCGTTCTGGTGCTGGGTGGCACAGGTTTCAGGTTCGAGTCCCGGCCGTGCCATGGATATTTATAGTGGTTCGGAATCAATTTTAAACCCTAGGTCCCGGTCTAACGTAGCCGTAGAGCGTTGGACATAGTGCTGAAACCCTATCCTATAAAAAGAAAACATCTCCTGTCTCGAAATTTGCCCATAGGCAGACGGACGTGGCCTACCATGGGGCTGTTGCGCCATTGATGATGATAATGATGAGAAAAATTGCCGAGCTAGATGGATTCAAACATAGCGATGTAAAAAGCCAGAAACGTAATTTAATTATAATAAAATAATTTTGATATCTAAAATATGCAGCTGGCAAACAGTTTTCTGTATGCTATAAATAAGTGCTGCATCGATGTTACTCATTTAGCACTAGCTTGAAGATAGGCTAAGGACGCGAGTAACACTACCCCCACAACGCTCTACAATCCTATTAGACAGGGGCCTATGGTTTAAAGTGGATTCCGAACCACTACAAACATCCGTGGCACCGCCGGGACTCGAACCCGAAATCTGTGGTACCGAGAACCAGAGCGCTAGCCACTCGGCCATCAGGCCCCATTCTTTTCAGTTTGTGATATAAGCTAATAATATATATATATTTGCTAACTAAATCCAAGCACTTGATCCACAAACTTTCTCGGTTTGTTGTATTGAATATTTTATCATCTGATTAATGTTGAGTTTTCGAAATGATGGGTAAGGAATACAATGCTAAATATTTTTTGTTCTAAAATAGAACGAAAACAGAGAGCAGTAAAAATGACATGGAAAAGTAATAAGATTGTCTTTCCAGTCGGATAAGTTTTCATGATTGTTTTACCTTCCAGAAACGGATTTTCCAATTCCTCTGTTCCGTCAGTCGAAATGAAAACCCTCAGTTTGCATGCGAGGAAGAATTCTTTCTGTTCCCTTTTCATTATTCCCGCCGTTGCAGTTTTCTACAGGATACGCGAAAAGAAGTTCTCCGTAATTGTTAACTTTCAAACGGAAAAGATTTGTTTCAAGATTAAATGAAGTTATGCATCCGCGAGCTATTCAGCCAAAAGATATGGCAAAATGCAAATAAAACTGACAATTTTTATGCTTGATGTTTGCTTACGCTCCATGATTTCATTTCTTTTTAAATTTTTAATACTATGGCTCTTTTGAATTTTTACAGTGATTAGATTTATATATATAAAAAAAAAGTAAGGTTCAGAGATGAGAGGGTTCTATATGTATGAAATTTGGCATACTAATTTCCCAGGAAAAAGTCAGCGAGTTAAAAAAAATCTTATTAATATCAATTAAAAAAAATATCAAATGGCTTAAAAAAATAAGAATAATAATAAAAATAAAAAGACAGAAATCGTCTGATCAGAAAAATTGGCAAGCTGCCAAATTAGACAGATTAAAAAAACATAGCGATGTTAATGTAATTTATTTACAATAAAAATAATTTTCACTAATGACATTCCACAAGACCACAGAATTAAATTGACACTCTACGCTGATGATACAGCAATTATTACACAGGGAAGGTATTTACACATCATCCAGGTAAACTTACAAAACTACATCAACACTCTTGAATCATGGCTAGAAAAATGGAAAATTAAACTCAATGTCGCGAAAACTGAAGCAGTGCTATTTACCAGGAAAAAAGTCTATAATCCTCCTAACATAACTATTTTTAATACTAACATTTCCTGGTCTAAAGAAGCTAAGTATTTAGGTGTAATTTTTGATAGAAGACTAACATTTAAGGCTCATATTAACTACTTGCGCGATAAATTTAATAATGTTTTGCGTAAATTTTACTCTGTCATGGGCAGACATTCTAAACTAACAATTGAACTAAAAATACTAATCTATTTAGCTTATCTTCGTCCGATAATAGCATATGCGAGTCCAGTCTGGGGCTCTACAGCCAAAAGCAATTTTATTATTTTAGAACGGCTTGAAAACAAGGTTATCCGCATGATTGTTGATGCCCCATGGTATTTTAGAAACGCCGAAATTAAATATGCACTTTCCATGCCTAGCTTTAGGGAATATGTGGCTAAAATTGCAAAAAACTTTTATTCATCACTCAATAGATCTAGTAACTCTGTCATCCAAGCATTAAATCAATTTGAATATGATATTTCTCTGCACTCTTCTCGTAAAAGACCTAGATGTGTTATAAACATCAATCAGTAGACTGCATTTCTTCTCTTGCATTTTTCTATGCTCCTGGTAACTTCAGGTTAAGTTCGCGCTCCGCGTATATTTTTGTTTGTTCTTTTAAATACTCCTGCGTGGGTGCTATGTTGTGCTTCGGCTTTAGGTTCTCTTTTTTCTCTTTTTTTTTTTTTTTTTTTTTTTAGTAGTTGTGCTTTGTATTTTCTTGTATATGTTTTCTTTTATATTTTCACTTTTTCTATATATTGTGCAAATTGTTTTTCGTTATCAATGAGCAGTGACCGACTACCACTGTTTAATTATTTCTTGCTAATAGGAGGTTTGGTCGCTTCGCGACCAAGGAACTCCGATGAATCGTACCGATTCATGTACCGATTCACAAAAATAATTTTGATATTTAAAACTCCAAAACACATAATATTAAATGAAAAATTCCTCATAAACTATTAAACATTCTTTTTTTTTTCCTTTCAAAACTGCTTTGGACAGTATATGAATAAATTAAGAATTAATAAATTTGAAATAATTTAATTAATTAAAAATTAATAAATTAGAAATAATTTAGTTAATTTTATTTAATTTTGAAATTAATAAATTTGAAATAATTTAATTAATTAAAAATTAATAAATTAGAAATAATTTAGTTAATTTTATTTAATTTTGAAATTAATAAATTAGAAATAATTTAGTTAATTTTATTTAATTTTGAAATTAATAAATTAGAAATAATTTAATTATAATAAAAATAATATTTATATTTAAAATCTTAAATTGCATAATATCCGAAGAAAAATTCCCCACAAGCTATTAAACCTTCTTTTTTCCCTTTCAAAAATTGCTTTGGGCAGTACATGCCTGATTAAAATCCCTAACGAGTAATCGATTGGTTCATTTCCGCTTTTAAATTAGTTGTTTATTGTTCCAATAGCCGGTAGAATAATATTTACGAATTTGAGTTCATACATTCTCTTTTCACTGGATTGTAAATAGAAGATTGTTATTGAGACTTTGGTTTGATTGAGATTTTGACAGCCTCAATCAAGCCAATCATGATAGTGATACGCATAGCGATTCGGACATTGGACAATAGAGAGTTTTTGCATACTGTATTTTGGATGTCCGTTAGCTTTTTCTCCCTAGCGCGCATGCTCATAGGAAACATTATTACAGACGCGCATGCGCAATTTCCTATGAGCATGCTCGCAATGGAGAAAAAGCTAATGGACATCCAAAATACGGTATGCAAAAACTCTCTAATGATTCGACTCGTTTACGTTAGTTCTTAAATAATGACGCTAATGTTAGTCCTCTATTAATTCGTGGTATAAATGAGGTCCACTGATGTTCCATCCTCACCTTTCTAACTGGTGAGGGGTTACATGACCCTCGGTAAGGGGTTGGAGGGTGGAAAAAAGAAAAGGAAAATCACTGTATTACAAGAATACCAACCAAATTTAATAGCTACAAGAATATCTATATGATGCCGTCCGACAACTAGAACGGGTTTATGAAGTAGAAATTAGTCACGATCTTTTACCATCCTGGTTCAATGTCTACAGGAATATCAGAATCAATCAATAAAATTTACAAGATAGTCACAGTTTTCTACTCAATAATAATAATGCAGTTTATATGATTATTAATCTGACATCATCTTTACACATTTATGTTTCATTCTCATGTGCGTATATCGGCATCTCTTTCATGAAATTCACCAAAATGCATAAAATTCTGCACGATTTTTGACAAGATTCTAAAAGCTTATTATGTCATCTTTTGCCCATGTCCTTGGCATCGACTTTTGCCCATGTTCTACAAAGCAGAGTTTTGTTTTAAGCCATCACAATTTTGCCACTATCCCGGACTTCATATCAGAACAACATCAAGTTCATCAGCGCAACAGCCCATGGTGGGCCAAGGCCGTCTGCCTGCTGGCAGATTTCGAGATAGGACATGTTTTTCTTTTTACGGGGTAGAATTGTCAGCCCTACGCTGAACATTTCTACGGTCATTTCGACCGGAGCCTAAATGGTCTAGTGTCTAACGCTTGGTGCCATTGATGTTTGTAGTGGTTCAGAATCTCCTTTAAGCCGTAGGTCCCGGTCTCATATGACTATAAGAGCGTCATGGAGCCCAGTCAGGCTTGTCACCCCCATCACTCCTAAATTGTGTAGGTTTAATTTGTCGCTTTATGGTAATTTTGTACACACTTTGGGCTAATTAGTCGGGGATCTACAGTTTAACGTGGATTCCTAACCACTAACAAAAATCCATGACATCGTCAGGATACGAACATGAAGCCTGTGGTATCCACGGCCAGAGCGCTAGCCAATTGGCGTTCAAGCCGCTAAAATGTATAGGGGTAACTGAGCTTTAGACACAGTGATGTGATGTGGTGTAGTAGTAGTAGTCATATTAGGCCGGCATCTATGGTTAAAAGTGGATTCCAAACCACTACAAACATCCATGGCCCCGTCGAGACTCTAACACCAGAAGCCTGTGGCACCGAACGTCAGAGCTCTAGTCACTCGGCCATCAGACCCCCTATATCAAGTTCAGCACATATTAATAAATAAATATAAGGAAAAAAACACATACAGACTATGAAGTAAAATATAGTTTTTTTTTTTCACAGTAAATTGCATATTTGCCTACAATATTCATTTTTCTCAATTGTCATTTTTCTTTTTTATTGAATGGGAAAAAATAGTATTGAGTTGTATATGAGTCATGCACATTGATACATGAGCAAATAATTATATATTTTGAAAATTACTTCAATTAAATTAATTAGTTTGAGATTTTTCACCCATGGTTTTTAAACATTTTAATATTTTTTCTTTTTCTAAAGTTTTTTTTAAAGATAATTTTTTTTTCTGTTTACTTTTTTTTTTATATAAACATATCGTAAAACAGGAGGCATATTTATTCGTAAAAAATAGTTTTTAAGAATTGTGTAAATGAAATTTGATATATATATTTTTTGTTATTAAAATTAATTGCATTTCAGTATAATAATTAATCGTAATTTTTAATTATTTATTCATAATAATAGCAGTTAATAATTACCATACTTTAATTTTTTGTTTGAATATGCCAAGAGCATCATGTTCAGAAATAGTGTATCATAGTATATTATTTCAAACAACAAAATTATCTTTACTTTAGTAACCTACACTGAAGTGACAAAAGTCATGGGATAGCAATATGCAAATTTTCAGATGGCAGTAGCATCGCGTAGAACAGGTATAAATGCACAGTGCTTTCGCAGAGCTTTCATTTCTGTTCAAGTTATTCATGTGAAGAGGTTTTGACGTGATGATGACCGCCCGACGGGAATTAACAGACTTTGAACGCGGAATGTTAGTTGGAGCTAGACGCATGGGTCATGCCATTTCGGAAATCGTTAGGGAATTCAACATTCCCAGATCCACTGTGTCAAGAGTGTGCCGATAGATAACATCCCACCATGGACAGCGCAGTGGTCGACCGCCTGCACTAACGACCGAGACCGGCGACGTCTGCAAAGAGTCGTAAATTCTAACAGACAAGCAACACTGCGTCAAATAACAGCAGAAATCAATGTGGGACGTACAAGGGACTTGTCTGTTAGAACTGTGCGGAGAAATTTGGCTTTCTTGGGCTATTCCAGCAGAAGACCGACTCGAGTGCCTTTACTGACAGAACGACATCGCTTGCAGCGACTCTCGTGGGCACGTGAGCATATCGGTTGGTCCCTAGATGAATGGAAAACCGTGGCCTGGTCCGATGAGTCACGATTTCAGTTGGTAAGAGCTGATGGTAGGGTTCGAGTGTGGCGCAGACCCCACGAAGCCATGGACCCAAACTGTCAGCAAGGCACTGTTCAAGCTGGTGGTGGCTCCGTAATGGTGTGGGCTGTTTTTTCATGGCATGGACTTGGTCCTCTGGTGCGACTGGACCGAACATTGACTGGAAATGCTTATGTTCAGCTACTTGGAGATCACTTGCAGCCATTCATGGACTTCATGTACCCAAACAACGATGGGATTTTTATGGATGACAATGCGCCATGTCACCGGACCACAACTGTTCGCGATTGGTTTGAAGAACATTCTGGACAATTCCAACGAATGATCTGGCCACCTAGATCGCCCGACATGAATCCCATCGAGCATTTATGGGACATCATCGAGAGGTCTGTTCGTGCCCAAAATCCTGCACCATCAATGCTTTCACAATTATGGATGTCTATCGAGACAGCATGGCTCAATATTCCTGCAGAAGACTTCCAACGACTTGTTGAGTCCATGCCACGTCGAGTTGCTGCACTTCGCCGGGCGAATGGAGGGCCGACACGATATTAAGAGGTATCCCATGACTTTTGTCACTTCAGTGTAAAGTGAGTTCATTGAAGATTCTATGATGGTATAGCAAATGGGATGTTTTATCGTCTAAAATAGATTTGTTCTGTATCTTTTTTCTTTCTAATTAAGTTAGATAGCTATATAATGCAACCCCATCTAATAAATAATTAAAAAAAAAAAAACTACAAAGCTTAGAGATATTAGTTTTTTTGTCAGTAAGTTTATTTTTAGTATGTTCTAAGTAGGCAAAAATCACGAAAAAATTCTTATCAGTTCTGGCTTATTTAAACAAAAATTGTGGTTTTTATTTTACTTATATTTTTTTATCACTTCTATAAAAATTGTGATTTTTATTTAAACCAGTTTCAGCAAAATAAATAATAGATAAAAAATATGAAATATTAAAAAAGTTTTTAATCAAATTTGTAATGCAAAGCTATCATTGAAAAATTTTAATAAATTTGATTGTTTTTATAGGGATAGTGAAGAAAATAGAGATAAATTTCGCTTTGTTTAATAATTGTCTGCTTTTACTATTCATATTCTTAATATTCATAAAAAAAAGAATAAAAATAAATACAATGGTCCTCCAAAATGTTCGTACAAATTTAAACATTTGTAGAAAAAGTGTTGAAGCCTAGAATTGAATACGAATATACTAAAGTCCAATATTTTTTTTTACATCATCATATAATTCTGATTAAAACCGTAATTTTAAAAAAAAAAGATATTAGAGAGTTTTTGCATATAATGGAAATTATGTTTCCTATGAGCATGCGCGCTAGGGAGAAAAGCTAACGGACGTCCTACGGTAACTGACGTACGGTATGCAAAAACTCTCTATTGACTTATTTTTTTTTATAAAACTGAAAATGTAAGGTGGCAGAGAAAGAACATGCCTTAAAAATAAACTTACAACGAAACATTTTCATAAAAATTCATAAATAAAATTATGGTCAGTAATTTTTTTTTTATTTTTGCCTTTTGGTGACATTTAAAAATCGTTTGGCTTTAACCTTTGTTTGCTCACTTCGTTAAATTCAATCTGTTATTAAAAAATGGCTCGCAGTTGTAAATGAAAACCATTCCAAAGTTGATCATTTTTAGTCATAATAGTGAAAAATAAGTTCTGAATATTGCTGTAATAGTTTTACTATATAAGTGTGCTATATAAGTTCTGAAATTTTTCTGATTCGATGCTGCAGCCTGTAAAAGTTAAATATGAAGTTAAAAGTGTTCCGAATTATTGCTAATTCCGAATTGTTCCGATTTTTTCTAAGTATACGAAGAGATTTGTGAGGTAACTTTTTTGTTATTTTTATTATTGATTATCTAAAATGAAAATAAAGTGTTCTTAAAATATTTAATATAATTTAAGATAAAGTTATAGATATTAAAAAAATTCTTATTCTGAAATATTAATTTTTATTAATAAGTAGAATAGTATTTTATTGAAATTCGTAAGGGATCGATTACTTTTGGGAGCCATTGTAGGTGCAAAATAAATTAATTTTGTAATATCATAAATTTAAAGGGACTTTTATTTCTTTGAACTTATATTTTTATCAGATACATATAAAAATTAATGACAGAAATTCTATTCAAATTTTTCCAAGTCAAATTAGTAATAGAATAAAATTCAACTTTCTAAAATTCAAAAACCCTCTATAATTTATATAATTTAATTTGTAAATTAAGAATTATTTTTTATCTTTAAAACTATTCTTGAAATCAAAATTTCGAAAAATTTTGTGTAATTTTTTGTTCGTTATTTTTTCTTGTTTGTTATTATCTAATTTTAAAATTATTTTTTTACATTTCAAATTATTATTATTTTTAGTCACATTATTATTATTATTTTTGCCATAATAGAATAAATAAAATTTTTATGAGTATCGTTTCTATTGTCAATCTTTTGAAATAGTTATGATTAATTAGAAATAAAAAATAAGATATATATCTTTATATATGTTTTTACAATAAAAAAAATTCAAATGACTTTTGTGATGAAATTTTTTAGTTATTTTAATTTTTAGTAAAATTGATTTAAAGTCTTATTTAGGAATAATAGCGAATTTTATAATGATTGATTAATATAAAGCATACCGTCTAATTCTGTGTATAAGCTGATAATATTTTTAAAAAATTCTAAAATGAAACTTATAAATGTAGTAATGTTGCAAAAAAAGTAGGTAATTTTTCTCTTTGTCGGGCGCAAGCGATAAATCGCCAAACATAGCACATTTTTTTTCCTGACTTTGTATTTCTTAAGTTTATGAAAAAAAAAAAATTTTTTAGTGAAATGAGATATTTATTTAATAAAGATTATTTTTATTGTTACGTATTATGAGCAACCAAGGGGTCTCCCATGAAATTTTATAATTTTTTTAAAACTACAATATAAGTTAATAAAGCCATTTTAATTCTGTTTTCCTCATTGGTTTTATTGTATAATCTTATAAGGTCTTAAAATCCTCCGGACATCATCTGTTACACTAAAAAATCTAGCGTAAGAAAAGCGTTTTCTTTTTATGTTTGCTTATTGTGTATATGTTTTATTTTAATTTCATGCTTTTTAAAGGCATTTTATACAGTTAGTGAGTAAAATCTTCATACATTTTTAATTGTATTTTAAAATTATCTGAAATTTCAATACTTGAAGTAAAATTTTGAAACAAAACTAACTAATATATACACAGTGATCTAATCGGTATTTTATATTGGTCAAATCGCAAAATGGGGCCGTTGGGGTTTGGCGACATTTTATGGCGCCATGATAAGTCGCCAAATGTGGTAACCCGAGTTTCTAGTACTTTTTGCAATTTAAATTTACTTCACTTGATTGCAATCCGTTATTTGGCGAACTTTCGAGAAAATAATTATTAACGCGAAATTCTAACCACCCCTATTCTGCAATTTTATCTTTATATTTTATTTTAATTAAAACAAATGAATCATACACATATGCCGAATTTCCCCCCCCCCAAAAAAAAAAAAAAAATCGAATTAAGTGTATATCTAACAGTATCTAAAAATATTCGTACAGCCAAAACGATGTACAAATTTTGTTACACATAATTTACGATTTAGTCGGAAATCTTGGATATCTACTACTCTGGCTTTTGGTACAACAGTCTTCAGGTTTGAATCTGACATGAATGTTTATTAGTGGCTCAGAAAACAAGTTTATATATATATATAAATTTCAAATGTTTCGTCTCCATTTCTAAATGTTATACGTAATTCAAAAACACAAATTTCAAATAGAATTTTTATTTCAACATGCACTGGAAAGCGGATAGAATAATTTACTTGTAAATCGTTAACGATAAATTTACATTTTTTTGGTGTGGACGAATATTTTTATGCCCCCATATTTAGATTATTTAAAAACTTTTAAATACAAAGTTATAAATATTTTGATAATTATTTAAAACTGCAATTTTAAATAGTTTTGAAACTTCTGATAATTGTTTTGACGAAGAGTGCCCTTTTTTAAAATAATAATAAAAAAATTTGTATTTTTTATTATAAATCCACGAATACTTACAATACTAAAATTTTGTTGTCATATTAAACATCGTAATTGGCGATATTAAAGTGTCCGAAAGAGTAAGTAGAGGGATTATATTATCGTCTGGAGTATGAATGCACAGACTACAGCCAGTTGTTGCTTTTCTTGTAACCAACTACTATGACATGCCATTTTTATTTTTAAAACTTCTACAATAAACAATTTTAAAAAAACACAATCATTTCTTGATAAAAGAATAAAAAATACATATTCAGCTTTATTTTAATGAAAAAGTAAATATCAACTATATTTCTTTTTTGTTACCCATAAAATATATGGGTATTGTTATGGAGAGAGTGGGTTAACGATGTCTTGCACCACTTTCAATTTTTCCGATTTATTTATTATTATTATTTTTTTAAATTCTTTCATGAGCTATTCTTATTGGTTTATTTGAATATTTTTCACGTGTTTTTTCATTAATTTTTTTTACTTGCTTTTTTATTAAATTACTTTCAAGTGCTTTTTCATAAAGTCGTTTGGAAATATATATTTTTTTTAATGCATTTTTTTCAGTTTTGAGCGATAACTGATGATCACAATTTATTGCCTGAATGTGATTTAGTGATACTTTTTTTTTGTTTGTTTAAGATTGCTGTTATGTGTTTTGTTTTTACATTAAATTTTAAATTTTATGGGTAACCTGTGTATTGACCCAGATGATTAAGTTTTCTACACTTATTTTATTTATTTATTTTTTAGTTTATTGCAAACCTGTAAACAAGAACTTTTAATAATTTCTTAAAAAATGCACAAATACATCTTCTTATTGTAGATTAACACGGAGATCCTTGGCCGCGTAGCGGCCACTAGCTCCTTCACTGTACAATGTTGAAACGTAGCGGTGGTCTCATGCCCTTTGAGTTAATAAGAAAAATAGATAATTAAATGGACTTTTTTTAAAAAAAAGATTTTTAAAAAAAGAAAAATAACAACAATTTCAAAAGTGTAGATGTTGATGAAATCAGTTTCATGTAAAAAAAAAAAAAAAAAAAAATAAAATAACAGAAGCGAACTTTTTTCATCTAGGCAGTTGTAAGGAATTAATTTAAAATATTTAGAACAGTGCGAGGTCTTTTGCTATGGTTGCGGGAAGAAATATCATAATCGTAATTTTGTAGGATATTTAAAACGGGGAAATACATCTTGAGGTAAATTAAATCAATGATTCTACCAATATAATCTTTTACTAATTTTATCAAAGGTTTAAGCAGAAAAAAAATATATTTTAAACAAAATCTTACGAATTTTGGGTTTAGTATAATTTTTTTCTCGAATATAAATGAATATTATTCCAAATGTAATGCATATTAAAAAATTATTATTTTTTAAAATTTGTTTTTTTCTAGTATAGTTTACTGTCCTCGCAGAAGATTCATGATGGGTTGAGTTGCTTCAATATTTATTTCCTCATCTTGATTTATTGATTCTAAAGAAAAAGTAAAAAAGTCCCACTGCAGACGAAATCTGTCCGAATAAATTCCTCCAGTCTCTTTCAAAACCAATAAATATTTAGAAACAGACTGAAATATTTGTTTTTTTTTTTTGTCATCTAAAGCTTAAACCTTTTTTTAAGGTTTCGAAGCTGAAATAATAATAATAATAAAAAAACGCTTGGAATTTTAATAAAATATATTATTTATATTTCACCAGACTTCACAGTTATCAGATCTTCTAAAATTTCAGTCGGTAAAAAAAGGGCTGGTTTCTCAAGTCTCTTTTATGTCTCCATCATTCGCTATGTTGCCAATTGCAATTATAAAACTTACTTAAAGTTTTATTTTGGTTATTAAAAACCTAGATTGGCAATTTCGATTTACTTTTATCTGTTTAACTTTAGAACTTCAAGGAATTTCAATGCTGTATCATTTCGTAATTATTGCCAAATTCAAATTGGATTTTTGCAATTTTTTTTTCAAATGCTATATAATTTTCTACTGCAGTTGCTTGTAGTGTTTTAGAAAAGTCTTGAATAAACAATAATTATGAAATTTTGCTGATAAAATACAAGAAAACTGCGGATGAAGATAATTATATTTTTTCTTCTAATATTTGTCTTGATTTCATTGTTGTTGATGTGGAAGATTCAACTGCTCAAGCTGCATCTTGCATTTTTTATTGTAAGTTTATCATTATCGATCATTTGGTGAAATGATTTTGGAAGAAAAACAACTTATAATCACTGGTTTTTAAAGTTCAGGGATTTTTCATTTTTAGTTAATTGTCGACTGAATTACCTAATAGATTTTTATTAAATTGGGCACAAAAGAAGGCTAATAAAAATACACCCAACAATTATGGCACAGACGCATTTTTTTTCATATAGAACTCCGTCGAAGTTCTGAAATAGAACTCACAATATCCAACATAAAAATAGATTAAAAGGCAGTATGTTTTTTATGGGGCCTGATGACCGAGTGGATAGAGTTCTGGAACTATCAGTATCGGGTTCGAATCCCGGCGGTGCCATGGATGTTTGTAGTGGTTGGGAATCCCCTTTAAGCTGTAGGTCCGTGACCGTGGAGTGTCACAGAGCTCAGTCAGACTTCTCTCACCCACATCATTCCCAAACAGTAAAGGGGCAACTTAAATCTTGGCACAGTGATGTGCTGTAGTAGTATGTTATTTATGGGGTCTCATTGGCGAATGACTAGCGTTGTGGCGCTCAGTGCCGCATGTCTGCAGTGGTTCGGAATTCACTTTAAACCGTAGGTCCCTCTCTAATATGAGTATAGCGCGTTGGGGATAGGATTGTCAGCTCTACCCCGTAAAAAGAAAACATCTCCTATCTCGAAGTCTACCAGTAGGCAGATGACCCATCATGGGGCTGTTGCGCCACTGATGATGCTTATGATGTTATTTATACAACTCTTTTCCATTTATACAGTTTATCTTAAAAGTTATATAGCTGTCAACCCCATTAATTCACACTAGAAATCAGGCAGTTAATGAGTACTTGGAGAAGGTTCCTCTACTCATTTAACAACGCTGTTTTCAAGGACATATAGGTAAGGATCTAGGTGATTCTCAGAGATGGTAGGCATTACCATCTGAAGAGCATCCCTTATTGCTCTATAGGGTTTAGACTTTGATAATTGGTTGGGCAATCCATCTGACGAAAATCCAGAAATTTGTCGACTGATGGGGCATTATTATGCGCATTAGTTTTTTCAAAGGAAATCAGGGCTAACTGCATCCTTGAACAAAAGGCTCCTAGATTTCATCCTGTAATTCACATTAGTTGCCGAGTCTCTTGCAAAGACATGGAGTTCTACTCGTCCTTCCACCATGATACCAGACCAGACCGTCAAACCTCTACTAATATAGTGGTGTAATCGTGCTTCCTTCTGCACACTGGTAAGAACTTTCCCCTTTGCGTTCGGGAGCGCAACTTGCGCTACCACTGAGAAACGTTTAGTTTATAATCCCTCATCCAGAGAGGAAATATATTTATCGCAACCCTGCGTATTAGTTGGTTTACAGATTGTTTCAGTATTCTGAATTTCATGTCTACCGGCAAAATTTCTTCTGGAATTACAACAACAAATCGCTGCTAAATTTTGTATATAGTTTTATTTATTTCTTAATCATCAGAAAATAATGAACGATAATAACTATCCCATTTACACTCAAGAGCCAAAATATTATGACCACCCCTACATTTTGCAATGAACTCGCCTGGATGACGTGGAAGGCACGTGATCAGGTGGAAGTGGTAATTAACTGCTGCTGGAGAGTCTGAAGAATCATTCTTTCACTTACTTCTGTGTGTGATGGGAAAGGCTGCGGATCTAAGCGACTTTGATAGAGGGCAGATTGTAATGGCTCGAAGGCTCGGAACAAGTATTTCCGAAACTGCACGACTCGTGGGTTGTTCGCGATCTACAGTTGTTAGTACTTATGCAAAGTGGATGAATGACGGTGAAACCAGCAGTAGACGACATGGTGTTGGACGTCCACACGCTATCAAAGAAAAAGGTAGTCGGAGACTGTCTCGCATGGTGAAGCAAAACCGGAGCCAGACAGTGGCTCAGCTGACAGCCCAATACAATGTAGGGCCAAGTAGAATAGTATCGGAGCACACTGTTCAGCGGACACTGTTGGATATGGGGCTACGCTGCAAACGTCCCACTCGTGTGCCTTTGCTGACCAAGCGCCATCGACAACTGCGCCTGCACTGGGCTCGGGAACATCGTGATTGGTCCATGGATCAGTGGGAGAGAGTTGCCTGATCAGATGAATCACGGTTTGTCATTCATCACACCGATTGCCGTGTCAGGATACGCCATCTTCCAGGCGAACAGTTGCTCCCTCAATGTACAGTAGGTCATACACAGGCCAGTGGTGGCGGTATTATGCTTTGGAGGACTCTCTCTTGGGCGTCTCTGGGACCCGTGGTTGTGATTGAGCAGACCATGAATGCTACAGGGTATCTGAACATCATTGCGGACCAGTTGCACCCTTACATGGCCTCTGTTTTTCCAGCTGGAAATGGAATGTTCCAACAGGACAACGCCCCTTGTCACAAAGCTAAAATTGTGTTGGAGTGGTTCCAGGAACATGATGCTGAATTCCAGTTAATGTCCTGGCCGCCGAACTCACCGGATCGCAATCCGATAGAACACATTTGGGATGTCCTGGGTCGGCAGCTCAGAGTTCAAAGACCACCAATTCGCAATATCTCTGATTTGCGTGACCGTTGCTTAAACATCTGGTACAATCTGTCTCCGGCCATCTACCAAGGACTTGTGGCATCCATGCCAAGGCGGGTTGAAGCTGTGTTGCGCGCCAAAGGTGGGCCAACTCGTTATTGACAGGTGGCCATAAAAATTTGGCTCTTGAGTGTATATCGATTGCAGTTGAGAAACAAAATAAATATAAAAAAGATGTTCTTGTTAATTAGTATTATTTCCATCAAAAATCAGATTGCAACATATGCAAACAATGGTGTTTTGAATCTATCTAAAATCTTGTTGTCTCCCAATTGAAGAAATTTAGGAAATAAATTTAAGATAATTTTGCCATTTTCAATAATGTTATTGCAGATGCTGGCAATTTGCTGGCAACAAATTAACATTATTGAATTTTTAGCCTATTTAGTATATCTGATAATCTTTGTAAAATTTTTTCAAATACGACTAAATCAGTTTGAATGGTTTTTTAATATCTAATTTATCTACTTTTAATCTTATAGATTTCATATAGCGAATCTAGCATTATCCCTTCACCGTCAATGTTCCAATTCAAACGTCTTTTCGAATTCCCTTCCAATTTACCGTCAATGTTTTGTGAAAAATAAACGAATTCATTTAAAATTGTTTTTAAAATCAATTTATTAAAATTTTTTTTTTAGAATTGCAAGAAATTGGAAAATAAAAACTTAGCATTATATTCGATTGAATCGCTCATTATTAAAAGTATTCTTAGATATGACGTAATGCAATTTGAAATGCCAGATTACAGCTTCCATCAGACCGATGTTCATTCCGTGATTCTCTATTAAATGGAAAAATCGGTTCTAAAATAATTGATTTTAATAATTCTAAAATAAAATAATCTTGTAAAATTCTTTCAAATACAAATAAATCAATTTAGAATGATTTTTTAACATTTAATTTATCTATTTTTAATCTCATCGATTTCATACAGCGAATATAGAATTATCGTCTGCGATTCACTGTCAATGTTCTATGAAAAATAAACAAATTCATTTAAAACTGATTTATCTTTGAAAATTTTTTTAATATTGCGAGAAATTGAAAAATAAAAATTAAGTATTATATTCGATTGAATCACTTATTATTAAAAGTATTCTTATATTGGAAGATATGACGTGATACGCTTTGAAATGCCAGATTACAGCTTCGATCAAACCGATGCCATTCCGCTATTCACTATTAAATGGAAAAAATCAATTCTAAAATAATTGGAAAATGAAGTAAAGCGAAGAGAGGACAAAGTCACATCGAATGTTTCTCTTGGCGAACGAAACGGAAGAGCGATTAATTTCGAATCCTCATCGGCAAGGAGTCGGTCGGGCCGAAGACATTCGAATGCACAGATTAAAAAAAAATATTGATCGAAATTCGATTAATATTCGCTCAGGTGGAAATCGTTTTCTTTGTACCTAACAGAAAATCAAAGTCGTCTGCCATTCAGATGCATGCTAAAGACAACTCAAATCATATTAAATTAAAATGGGTCATTTTATAATAATGCCATTTAAAAATGGCAAATTTATTTTCAATAAATCCTTCCTTTTGATTATTAAATTAAAGTCATTGAAGCACGGCAAAATTTCAAGTTATTGCTTTTCATTCATATGTCCTTTTAAATACTTGATGTAAAAGATAGCTTGATGCGAATTTGCTTCAATTTATTTAGTAAGTAAAGATTTTTATATCTTTGGTTACAGATTTTTTTTTCAAATAGTTTGGGTAACTTTAATTTCTATATATTTTCCCCCAGAAGTACTGAAATTGAAAACTTACTGTTTGAAATAAGAGATAACTTATTTATAAAAATAAGAATTCTTCTTTAACTATTGTTATTTCTGAAGTTTCTAAAACAAAATTAAATATTAGAATTTCTAGATTTTAATTTTCAGTATACGTAAGCATCAGGTATATTAAAATTTTTATTGTCTTTTACTGTCTTGATGATGCCAATATGTTCAACTTTTTGCACGTTTCATCAAATTGGTTATATTTTATAATCGTAACAGCATCATCATCAGTGGCGCAACAGTCCCATGGTGGGCCAAGGCCGTTAATTTAAAACAGTTTCATTTTTTATATCAAAATCGTTCTTCAGATTTGTTGAAAGAATATTATACTATATTAGCCTGTTGCAGTAGTTAGTGCATTGAAAATCAGACTGTAATTTCTTCTTTATTGGCGCAACAGTTCCATGGTGTCAACCCTAAAGAGGATTTATTATGCCATAATCAAGGGCTGCACCGCTGTTACTCATTTAGCACTACCCAAGGGGAATGTGTAGCTTGAATCGAGTAACGCTACCCCACAACGTTCTACGATTCTAATAGATAGGGACTTACGGTTTAAAGTGAATTCCGAACCACTGCAAACATCCATGGCATGACCGGGACTCGAATCCGAAACGTGTGGCACCGAACGCTAGTCACTCGGCCATCAGGTCCCATTTTTTTAGTTTTACTGTTTTTCTTTTAATTTAATGCTTTGGGGTATGGCAATACTATTATTGGGGTATTTTTTCAATGCTTAACTTTTTCCTCCAGCAGAAAAAACGTGTTACGGGCTGGTTAGTTCAAAGAAATCGACAACTTTTCTCAATCATTTAATCTCTCTGGCAAAAGATAAATTCCTCGTCGAAGGGACGACTCTGAATGGGCTAGGTTCTTGGATTTTGGTTTAATTGGCAATCTAGAAATCAAGTGCTGATTCTCAGACAGACAATGCCTCATCGATAGACATAAATGATAATCAGAAGGACCAATGTTCTGAAAAATATGGCTAGAGAGTTAAACTTCTCATCGAAGCCGTTTTTCCAAGTAATTTTTGAATTACTTGGCAACATGTGGCCTAGCATTGTCATATTGTAAATGGTCTTGTTACGTCTTTCTTCGTATCGTAATGGGATTTGTTTCAAACACATCAATTATTTCGTTCACTATTAATGATTTCACACTGTTAATGTTCTGCATTAATATCATCATCTTTAAATCGTTTATAGCATTTCTGGTAAGTTCTTTCAGCTGGGTCATTTTTCTTCAAGTTTCCATAAGAATTCCACCTTTTTCAATTGCACATTTCTTCCAATTAAAACATAAAAGTAAAACTCCCACAAATGTTCTAGTACAACATTCTACATGTTTGAAACTCCAAAAAATTGTGTTTTTATAAAAACATTCCTCCTTTTCTTTCAATTTTGTAACTTTAATTTAGTATTCTGGGTATTACAATTTTTCTTTTCAATGTTTAACTTAGTGCTACAGGAAATGAAATCACTTGAAATTATCAACTTCAGTTTTTTATCTTTCTCTAACTAGGAATTGGATTCTGTTCAAAATAATAATAATAATAATAATAATAATAATAATACTAACTTTGCTTAGGATTCAGCTAAAAATAGTATTTGCAAAGAAATTCTAACAGATTAGAGATCGGACTTATTTTCAACGTAAGCAAAATTCCCATTGTTTATCTAGTATGTGAATAGTTATAAATAACTACTTTTGTTCAGATATATTGAGAATTACAATAAAATATAATATAAGAACAAATATAAAACATCTCGTTTTTTTATGTTTTATTATTTATTTGTTTATTCATTTTTTTCATTTCAGTGCTTTACCATTCTGTTGTTATATATTGCCGACAAGCTAGTTAAAGAATATTTTCTTTCCGGGGATATTAGCGAGACATTGTTTGTCGAAATCGAATAGGTAAATGTTCGATTACGAAAATTAAGACTTTATAGCTTCTTTAAACTCTCCAAAAACCCATTAAATAAATTTTTGGAACGCGTGTTTTGTTTGATTGGATCACGCTCCCAGCACTGCTTTGTTCAGATACGAAAGGGGTTTTTATCGGGACGAGAGGCGGTAATGCGATCTGCTCTGCCAACAGAGCCCTCGCAGGAGGACGAAATAAGTTTAGGGTAAGAGGATGGCAACGTGTTTGCTGGAGGATGTCCGTGTTCGGAATTAAAAAGCAGTGTACTGTTTTTGTTGGAAGGGATTTTTGCTCGGTTGTAAGTGGAGGGGTGAGGGTGCTAAGCGGCTTCGATAAATGAGCTCCTGCGCATGCTAATGACATTGTCGAGACAATCTGGGATTCAAAATTCTGTTAAAGGTTCAAACGTGTATAGATGTTTCGTAGTTATTTGGAATTGGAAGAATTTGTATTATTTTGTGCCATATTTGTATTTTGAATATTAATTCCTTATGAGATGGGCTTCTTTTGCTGTCGTCATCCTGAAGCAAATTGCTGCTGCCACTCAAATAACGAGTTCACCGCAGTGCTCTCATCCACCTTTTGTCATCTGTAGCTCCATTGCATGAATCATGTCACCTATTTTACGGCTACAAATACATTTACTATTAGTTTACGACTATTGTTTACTCTTGCGCAAATAAACTCGCCGAAGGCCATGCATATCGTAGACGCATTCGTGAGTGGCAAGGCTGGTTTTCTTCATGCTGAAAATAGCAAAATAAGCCCGTGATAGGTGGTTTAGGTCACACACTGTTAGGGATCTATCCAAAATAACTGAGAAATTCATAATTGAAAATCAACCTTAATAAATTTTTAAAAAATATATCATACAGAATAAAGCAGCAATATTTGGATTAAATTAACAGATTTAAAGCCTAAATATCTAAGATTCTGTAGAATGGCTGATGCTACAGTTGTTTTTAATTTAACACTTCTTCAGGACCACAAAGGGTTATATCGTTTAAAGGTTTGGTTTGTTGCTCTACGGTTATTTTGTTCACACTTTAGGTTAACTAAGCCGAGATCTACAGTTTAATGTGGATTCCGAACTATTCATAAACATCCATGCCACGGTCAGGATTCGAAACTGAAAAGTCTGTGGTACGATAGGCCAGAGAGCTAGCCAATTGGCCATCAGGCCGCTGCCGTTTAAAGGAAAAATACTTATAATTACAGCTGCCGTTAGCACGACTATAAGGGAGAGTGTTGCCATTACGTAATAAAAACTAAAATAACAGAATTTTAATAATAAATGAATAAAAATAGATGTGAGTTGGAAAATAATTTCACACGAAACTTCAGTATTTATTTCTGTAAATCTTCTGTTTGCTTTTCTGAAAACTCCCACGCCAAATCTCCGGCAATATTTGCAATGGTCCTTTTTTAGCTCTAATAATCTAAAGATAAATTTCTCTGACGTCATAGTGTCGAACGGTGCAAAACAGAAACGGTTAAGATCTTAAAACCACTTCACATTTTGAAATCTTTTCACAGTTTTCATCTTTTTTTCTATTTCTTTCGTTTTTGAAAACAAATCCTACGCTGTTGAAAAATAAATACTGGGTGACTGAAGATTGGTTTATAATCTAAAAAAGGTATGAATTTTTTCTGATTAAATATTTTATCTTCTTTCTCACTTGGCTTACAAAAATTCTTAGAAGTGAAACTAGAATTTTGTTTTGCGAGTTAAATATATAATTTTAATTTTTTATTTAATCTTATTAATTTTCAAGTGTCTATAAAATTTATTTACAGTGTTTAAACATCAATATAACATGGAATGAAGTTAATAGCATTTATATTATTTATATTTGAAATCTTAATCAAGAAATACATAGCTTTATTTATTTATTTTCCGATGCAATTAAACGATTGCCAAAAAATTATTTTTTAAATTGCTTAGATTTATAAGGTTAGTTCAATTTTTCACTAAATAAAAAAGTTTTTGTTGATGAGAGATTATAATGGCCGAGTGGCTGGCGCTCGGTACCACAGGTTTCAATTTTTCGGTAAAAATCCACTTTAAAAAGTAGGTCCCGGTCTAATAGGATTTTTGCGGGGGCATTTTTACTCCGCGTCCGATTATCTTCAAGAGGGTCATGAGCGCTTGCATTAAGATCCAAGACCAAGCTGTCTAAGTGTTTGCCAGCTGCATTAGAAAAAAAGATTGTATCATTTCTCAACAAATTTTTCAATTTTGATGAGAGATTGAATCATTCTCTCTATACTTTCAACAACATTTTTTTTTTACTTTTGATGAAATTGTATCTTTCATACTTTCAACAAGTTTTTTTTTTCAATTTTGAGGAGGATTGGATCACTATCTCAGACATATTTTCAACAACAGCTTTTTCAATTTTGATGAAAAATTGGATTATTCTCTCTAACCATACTTTTCAACAAAAAATGTTGAAAGTATAAGTTGTTAAAGGTGTTTTAAATTTTGTTTATAAGTATAAGTTGTAAGAATAAGATGTTTTAAATTTTGATGAGAGACTGGATCATTGGCATACTTTCATCAACAAGTATTGGTCAATTTTGAAGAGAGATTGAGAATAAAAAAAGTGAGAATAAAACACGATTTTTACAAAAAATTAAGATAAAAATGTTTAGAAAAGTATATAAAGTCTAAGGATAACTTCTGCAACAAAATAACGGGATGTTTTTATAAAAATGTAAGTATTTATTGAGACAGTGGCAGCATCTTAATAATTTTAGGACTTGCATCTTTTGCAGCTGAAAAAACGATAAGGAATTTATGTATAAATAATACAATAACATTTGTTGACATAAGTTTTATGTTTATACATCATAATAAACATCTTCTACCGAGTTATTTAACTATAAATTTTGATCTCCACGTGTAATTCTTAAAGTCCAGTAAAATTCGTTTTTTTTAGGTATTCACTTTAACAATAATGTAAAGAGAATTGTAACCCTACCACGATAGTGGATTTCGCTAAGCACAATTTGAAAAAAAAAATACTGAATTTTTTTTTTTTTGATGCTTAATGGAAAAAATGAACAAAAATTGCTGAAAATTTAAGGAAATTTTACGGAAAATGTTCTTACCCCGAGATGCTGGCTTATGATAAAACTGCGTAGGTCCAGCTGGTATGTATAACGTCCAGAATAACGTTCTAATAATGTAATGAAATTCTTGTAGATTTCTCTACAAAAACCTCTTCCAATTTGTTAAGGCATTTAGCTCACGTTCAATCTCATCAGCTATATCCGTTGTCGAATGACTACGGATCCAGTTATACGTAATTCTCATAATATTGCACAAGCTCATTTGACGAATGGATCTCTTCACATTTTGTGCTATACCATTAAATTCCTCTCTGCATCTCCACATATTTACATCAGATTTATCTTTCATAACAGTTAGAACCATAACATTTCCACACATAGAAAGCAAGACATTCTTAACAATCAAACTTCAAACATACACTATTCGATTATTTTCAACTTACCTTGACAATCCAAATCCCTGCACCCTTAGCACTCTTCCTTCAATTTTAAGAAATGACATTTTAAAATGCCAATTAAGAAATCCCAAAATAAAATTCTTAAATACCAGATATTGCTGATCGAAAGATTTTGGTCAGCACACGAGTAAATAAAACAACTGCACCCGCATGAACTGGTTACGAATGAAATGGAATCGTTATTAAAATTAACGGTTTCTAATTCTTCTAGAATTCCAGTAATTGAATTAAATCACGTAATTAATCTCTGCCAATCAAAACCATGCAATAAATCTTGGCCATTCGGGCATTAAAAAATACATTGGTTACCACATTTGGCGATTTTCTTCTACCTGGGGAATGAAAAAAGTCGCCAAATCACGACTGCCCCTATTTTGCGATTTGGCTAAATATTTATTACATTGCGGGTAATTTTATCCGGAATAAATTGAGGTTATATAATTGAAAAAAAAAATACCATCAAAAAGTTTAAGATGGAGAAGATACTGACTGAGAATTAAGTGCCACCAAATTAAGGTTTTCCTACTAATTGTTTGAATTTATTGCAAAAAAATATTTAAATTAATACGATATTCTGTTATATTTCCCCTTGTCTTTACATTAATAAATTAAAATAACTTGGCGAAATTCTTATTTGGCGCGAAATAGCGTTTGTGCAACATATACTCCAATTACTTATTTATGCAACATCATCGAGGCTCAAAATAAAAGTGGATTTAGAATTTTCGAAATATTTATCGTATGATATTAAACATATAATTCTATTGTCTAGGCTGTAATAAATTTGTAATGTGTTTATTTAAACATTCATTCTGTTAAAGAAAACAACGGATTTGTCCTGTTGACAATCTGATCCCATCTCTTGTGACATGAGATTAAGTGAAGATTTCATCGTTCAGTTAGGAGACCAAAAACGAACGTGAGTTCCAAATCCTTCAATAAACATCGCCCACAGTCAGAATTTCCCAAGACAACTTGCGTCAAAAACGTCTTACACTATATCACATGTTGTTTCCCAAAAGTTAAAAGCTGTGTTGACATTTTAGTAGCCGAAAAAATGTTCGCACTATTTTAGTTTTTCAGTTTTCAAAAGATTTATATGTAAGTTTTCAACGTTTAGAAGTTCAGTTTATATAAAATAGCGTAGTATCTATAACATGTATGGCCGATTGAAACTGATTTTTTCTTCAAGAGAAACCAATTACGTTTCAAGAATAATTAATCAAGAATATTAATTCAAGAACTAATTACGTTTCAAGAATTAATAATCAAGAATACTAATTCAAGAACTAATTATGTTTCAAGAATTAATAATCAATAATACTAATTATAATTCTCATATCTTTTTTTTCTTTTTGATGTTTATTAATTGAAATGCTTACTTAATGACTTTCTTTGAATTGCCATTAGATGAATGTTTTTATACTAATTGTTTGGATTTCTTGCAAATAAAATAGTTAAATTGAAAAAAAAGTTTAACTTGAAAATATAATTAAAAATAATGACTTGCAGGAAGAATGGGATGAATAAAATGCTAAATAGATATTTAATTGGATAAAAAAAGAGCTAAAAAAGTCATGGTGTTTTTAGATTAGTAACTGAAAAAAACCCATCAAAACATTTCATATAGTTTAAAAAAACGACCTAATATGATTTACTTAAATGTAGTTTACATATAATTAATAGAAATACAAAATACAGGATCTTGAAGGCATAACATGTAACATGAACTGGTCTTTGATATTTCAAATAAAATAAATTAAAATAATAAACACTTCAAAAACAAAAAAAGTAAATAATTATAAAAAAATCGTATTTTAATATTTATCATCAAGTGTTTGTTTTGGAAATTATATGCCAATTATGATAACTAAAGGGATTCTATTAATATTAACCCAGCAAGAGAACAAATGTTCTGTTTTTTTTTTATTTGAAAAGGCGATGTATAACTTATGTAGATCCATTTTATTTATTTAGAATATTTTTTTCATGCATCATAGGTATCCTTTCACTATATACCTTATTCATGACCTAGTTGCAGTAAACGAGATATCGAGCGTGAAATTTATATATATATATATATATATATACATACATTTATAAATTTTCTTTATACTCTTTAAACTTTTATAATAGTATCCGAACGTTTAACAAAAATTTGAATTTTTTAGTAATTGGTATAATATTAAAGAAATGGAATAAAATTTGATTTCCTTACATAATGATTAATGTAATGTTTATTGAAAAATAACTTTCAATAATATAGCAATGACTGATTAACCGATTTTAATTGGTTAAATTTTTTAGTGCACCATACCTGCCAAGTAGAGCGTATTTAGTCTTGCGTAAGAACAGGTAGCAAAGCCAGTAGGATAAAATAAAAAGTTTCCAGGTTAAATTAATAAAGTGGTTCAGAATTCACTTTAAAACGTAGGTCCCGGTCTAATAGGACTGTAGAGTGTTAGGCGTAGGGCTGAGAACCCTATCATGAAAACGAAATATCTCCTGTCTCGAAACCTGCATTGGCCCACCATGAGGCACCGAAGAAGAAGAGGGTATTATTAATTAAGATGAGGAGGTTGAGGAGTGTTATCCCCATTGGCACTCCGTAATCGGTACGACATTTGCCAGTTTTACATTACAAAATCTACTTATTTCGGTCTTCTCTACCTGCCTTTAAAATTTTTGGCAGATATTTTGTAATCACCCTGAATAGCCCTGAATCTATAATGTAGCATTCTTTATAAGTGAACAAATTAAAATATAGCTGATTTGTTATAAACAGTTTTTATTTGGGCCATAAATTACTAAATTTTTACCATTATTTACTTTATGAATTCTTTACTTATTTTCTGTTCAGATTTTGTATTTTTCGCCTGCTTATAAGCATACAAGTCCTATAAAATGTATCACTGATTCCATTTTATAGAGAGTTTTTGCATACCGTACGTTAGTTACCGTAGGACGTCCGTTAGCTTTTTCTCCCTATCGCCTGCTTATAAGCATACAAGTCCTATAAAATGTATCACTGATTCCATTTAATAGCATTTTTGCATACCGCGTTAGTTACCGTAGGACGTCCGTTAAACGCGCATGCTCAAAGGAAACTGCTCATGCGTATCTGTAATAATGTTTCCTATGAGCATGCGCGCTAGGGAGAAAAAGCTAACGGACGTCCTACGGTAACTAACGTACGGTATGCAAAAACTCTCTAATATATCTTTACACGCTTAAACCAATTTATCCATCGAATCGAATCAATATCAATAAATTCTGATTAAAAACCATGTAATTTACATATTTATTAATAGTAGCAAGCATTAATTAAGAGTATTTAACTATCCGTTTGCAATAATTAGTACATTTATTATATACACATCAAAATTATAGAAACAAAAGTGTTATTACTCCGAAAAAACTATTATAAAAAAAGTTATTAACTAAAATATTAAAAAATAATTTAAAGAAGGGAATTTTTTTGCATGATTATTTCAAAAGTAACATTTCATAGTTGATTTTGAAAGAAATCTAAGCACATAAGCTGGCATTTGTCTGCTTCAGAAACACTTGGATAAAATAAAATGCATTTTGAGACCTTGCTTTAGCGAAAGGTGACGCCAGGATTAACTTTGTTTCAAGTTGTTGTTAAATTCGAAGTGAAGTGGTTGTCGTGTTGATCTAAAATGAAGTGACTACTTAAACCTTTAATATATTTTTTTTTGCGAAGAATTCAAAGATCCTAACCCTATATTGAAATGCTTTATAATAATTTTAGGAGCATAGTGTGCTGTTTTTTTTCTCACGGGAAGAGTTTTGGCATTTCATTTCCGGGAGAGAGGAATGTATGTTATTTGACAAGTACATAATAACAACCCATCACTCAAATTTGACAGCAACAAGCAGTGTTGTGGGTAGTTATAATACATGCAATTAGTGTTTTGTACTAATGAGAACACTCAAATCTGATAGCAGATGCTCAGTGTCATGGGTAATGTGACTTCATGAAATTAGCGATTGTGTAATGTAATTATTGTTGATTGTAATTGTTTCAGCCTTCGTAGGTTGAAGCCATTACTGATAGGATGGACTACAGATTTCAACTCAAATTCATTTTTGAATCGAATTGTCACTTGTGATGAGAAGGGGATCCAATATGACAATTTCAAACGTTCAAACAACTGACTAATGAGAACAATCTGTCACTCAAATCTGATTGCAGATATTCGGTATCATGTGTAATGAGACTCATGAAATTAACGAATATCTGTGCGACCTTCACAGGTCGAAACAATTACAGATGGAATATGGACTAACACCATGAGTTGTTTCATCATGATGGGTGATAGACTATGGGCTGAGAAATGTCTACTCAAATGAGAAATGAGGGAAGCTGACTCCTTCCATCTTCTTCACGGATTTTCTTAGAGAGATGTTTTTGGTAAAGAAGAGAGACAGTTCTGCGACGAGTCTACCATAAGTGTTGTTCTTTTTTTCTCTGAAGTGACTGGATAGGCCGGATTTTCCGCCTGTTTAAAAAGTGGTCCCCTTGCGGTTTTCTAAATCACACCGTGTGATAGTTAAGGTTTGCAGCAGACCGGCTGTTTAGATTCGAGAACTCTGAAAATCTCCGAACTTGGAGTGAAATGCACTTGTGAATCAAATTACCTTTAATTTTCATTTTTTGTAAATAGAGTTCTGCATATATGTATATAATGCCTGTAAATAAAAATTAAAATGTTTCCATGAACCTGAAAGTGGCCCTCTTCTTGAAGCCGTTATAGGTCTAGAAAGAGGCTGAGACGCTATATACGTATTGCTTATAAACATTACATAGAATATATATATATATATACATATATATATATATAAATGAGGGGAAAGAAGTGTTAATAGGGGAGAAAAGTATTTTCGGTCGTTTAAGTACAATGAAAGTTACTTTAACTTTTAATATTTAAAATTACTTGTGCAAACTAATTTTTATGAATTCTATCGTAGACAATAGATGGCACAGCAAATGCTGGCATAATAACTTATATATGCTTGCCTGGTGTGTCGCTCTAAAGACATTTTTTGCACACGAGGGCTAATTTGAGGTTTGGGCGCATACTTTGAATAAAATATTTCCTTTTATTAGTATTCCAATTTATTATTTTTTTAAAGTTAACAACAACTTTTAAATTATCTTACAAAAAAAAAAATGTATATAAGTTCAAATTAAAAATATGCTGTTTTCGGAAAGTAAAAAATTTGATTAATCTGAAAGTCTATGCCCTAAGAAATTATTTGAATGAAATACCTTTAATTTGTTTCTATAGAAAATTGGAAAAAAAAATATAATTGAAACAGAAAGTTTAAAAGAAAACTGCATTAGAATGAAAACATGAATTTAGTTCTTCTCTCTTCCGGCATTTGTTATTTAAATTAAATAATATTTGATTTGTTGCACAATTATTTTAAATTAGAACATAAATGCGCAATCAAAACACTAAACAACTTTGTTATAATCTACTGTCTGGCAACAGCGCCCGGTGAATTCTTTTAATTGCATTGTTGCCATAATCACAAACCGAATTAACAAAAAACATTTACTTTTCCCGCATTTTTTTTTCCTTCACATAAAATTCTTGAAAAAAGTAAAACAAGAATCTTGTTTACTTTTGTGATTTCAAATGAGTTTCTTTCTCCAACATTCGTACACCAAGTTGTTTTATTTATTTTCTTCTTTTTATTTCCCGCTCTCTTTTGCCCCTAAGTAAATCCCGGGGAAAATTAACTTTCCATCCAGCGAGACGACGTCTCGCAGTGAAGTGAAGTGAGGACTAATTAGAACCCGCCGAAGCTCTGAAGGGTTTTTAATTAAACCGAGGAACGATTAAGAACTACAAAAATACCAATCTTGAGTCTCACCATAAAGTATGGCGGGAAAATGTTCTGAAACATAAGCGAATTCTCGCCATCACATCTTCGAATTTCTCAAGCGGTTTTTTTTTGTCAGCAGAATATATTAAATATTTTTTTTCTTGTTTTGAAAAATCGCCATTTAATAAAAGTGCTGTTATTTTACGGTAGATGAAGGTAGTATAAGAAATATCAGATAATGTCTTGATGGAATGTTATCATTACAGAATTTCATTGTACTTTTAATTACTGTTTGGCGTGCTCAAGCATAAAATAAATTACTTGATAAAAGATTAAATACCCCCAAAAAACAATAAGATGATGCAGACTGAATTAATTATGTTCCGTAATCAAAAAACAATATCATCATAAATAATGTTCAAATTGTTGCATTAATTCCAACTTGCTGAATAGAGCTCAATTAACATAACATTGTGTTAAACATTGAATAATTTCTTTTTATGAAATAAATATTATGTATTTAAAATTCTTCAATTAACATTTTTGGAGATCTATTTCAATATCACAGAATTCATTGATAGCAAAAGTAAAGAGAGCAAATCAAGTAATTTAGCATAAATCGTTCGTTATCCATTTTTGAATCTCACTTTATCTTATAAGTAAACACTCAATCATTATAGAGCCAACCAAATGTAGTTTTCTGCACAATTTGACTGCAATGCATTAATATTAATTTAATCAAAAGTCTTCGATTAAGGTAGAATTTTAATAATTTCGATAAAGGCAGATAAATAGTGTTGTGGATGCTTCTATTACATATTAGTATTTTGTACTAATGAGAACAATCTGCCACTGAAATCTGATATAAGATAATCAGTGTCATGGATAGTGATACCTCATGAATTTAGCAATTAGCTGCTGAACAGGTCGCAACAGTTACTGTGGGGATATGGACTATACCATGAGTGGCTGCATTCTGATTGGTAATAGGCCATGGGATGAGAAATTGTCTACTCCAAGAGAAGTGAAGGAAGCTGATCCTTCCCCTTGACGGATTTTCTTAAAGGGTAGTTTTTTGAAAAAAGAAGAGAGTTCTGCGATGAGCCAACAAGAAGTGTTGGCTTTTCTTTTTTGGTGTTTTTTCTCTGAAGTGACTGAATAGGCCGTAGTTTTCCGCCTGTTTTCAAAGTGAGCCCCTTGTTGTTTCGTGAGTAACGCCGTGTGATAATTAAAGTCTGTCGCAGATCAGGTGTTTAGGTTCGTCGTAGACTCGAGAATTCTAAAAATCTCCGTCCTTGGAATGAACTGCACTTGTGAATCAAATTATCTTTATTTTTAATTTTTTGTAAATAGAGTTCTGTATGTATGTATATCATGTTTGCAAGTTAAAATAGTATTCCCATGAAGCTGAAAGTGAACCTCTACTTGTAGCCGTTATATGTCTAGTATATGCCGAGACGTTACAGAACCTTCCCAATACAAGATGAATACATTTAAAAATATATTGAAATCGAATATAAAACGTTATGGTGCATTTCTAAATACATTTGGTTGGCCGTACAATGATTTACTTTTAAATCTCTTCTATTGGTCCTCATTGCAAAATAATGTATTAAATACTGCTCAGAATTAAGATAAAATAATTTATATTCAGTTAGCCATGTTGGGTGTTTCCAGGAATTTATGAAATAGAATGTTAACACGAGGTAAGATTCCAAAATGGACAACGACATTTTTTTACGCTGAATTACTTCATTTGCTTACTTTTGTTATCATTGACGATGATATTGTTTTTGATTAAAGAACATAATTAATTCAGGTTGCAGCATCTTATTGTTTTTTTTTTTTTTTTTTTTATTTAATCTTTTATCAAATAATTTATTTTATGCATGAGCAAGCCAAACGGTAATTAAAAGAACAATGAAATTCTATAATGATAACATTCCATCAAGCCATTATCTAGTCTTCATATACTTTCTTCTACCATAAAATAACAGCACTTTTAATAAATGGCGATTTTTCAAAAGAAGAAAAAAAAAATATTAATATATTCTTAGGGACGAAAAAAATCCACTTGAGAAATTCGAAGATGTGATAGCGGGAATTCGCTTATGTTCCAGAACATTTTCCCGCCATACTTTATGGCGAGTAGCAAGTTTCGTATTTTTGTAGTTCTTAATCGTTACTCGGTTTAATTAAAAAGCCTTCAGAGCTTCCGTAGGTTCTAATTAGTCCTCACTTCACTTCACTGCGAGACGTCGTCCCGCTGGATGGAAAGTTAATTTTCCTCGGGATTTACTTAGGGGCAAAAGGAAGCCGGGAAAAAAAGGAAAACAAATAAAACAACCTGATGTACGAATGATAGAAAAAAAAAAACCTCATTTGAAATCACAAAAGTAAACAAGATTCTTGTTTTACTTTTATCAAGAATTTTATGTGAAGAAAAAAAAAAACATCCGGAAAAAGTAAATGTTTTGTTGTTAATTCGGTTTGTGATTATGGCAACAATGCAATTAAAAGAATTCACCAGGCGCTGTTGCTAGACAATAGATTATAACAAAGTTGTTTAGTGTTTTGATTGCGCATTTAAGTTCTAATTTAAAGTAATTGTGCAACGAATCAAATATTATTTAATTTAAATGACAAATGCCGGAAGAGATAAGAACTAAATTCATGTTTTCATTCTTGCACCGTTTTTTTTTTTTTTTTTAATTTTCTGTTTGAATTATATTTTTTGCTTCCAATCTTCTATAGAATCAAGTTGAAAGTATTTAATTAAAATAATTTATTTAGGCATAGACTTTCAGACTAATTAATCATCTGATTTTTTTACTCTCCAAAAACAGCATATTGTTTAATTTTAGTCTCTATCGATTTTTTGTATAAGGTTATTCTTTTAAGAGTGGTATTGAGTCGCCTAGAAGGAAATTTGTAAAAAAAAAAAAAAAAAGGCAAAGTTGGTGGATAACTTACAAATATAAGAAATTATTTTATGCATCAAAGTATGTACCTGTATATACTTTTGCTGTTTAAGCGCTAGATATTTCAGGCCTATAGTGTGAGACTTTGACAGACGAAAGTCATTGAATTCCTGAAGGGCCAGTATTACAGCATTATCCGAATTAAATTATTTACCTATTAATAAGTGGTCCAAATTGGGGTAGAAGTGGTAGTCAGTAGGGGGAGATCTCGTGAGAAGGTATGGTGTTGTTGAAGTTCAGGGTCCAATTTCTATAGTTTTTCCACAGTCATTTGCGTAGTGTTATCATGCATTAAGGTAGCAGTCGATGTGTTAACCATTCTAGGATGTTTTTCTTTAAGTTTTCGCATCATTTTGTCTAGTTGATTGCTGTCTATTTCTGCTGTGATCGAGGATCCAGTTTCATGAAATCATAATGAGTTACATCTGTGCTAGACCATCCGACACTCACCATCAGCTACTTTTGATGAATATTATTCTTTGGAGTGTGTTTTGATTATTCATTCTTGTTCAACTACTGTGATGAACGTTTGCAATTGTCCTATAGGATCCATTCATCAACAATGGATCCGACTTGTAGTCTGTAGTCCATATCCCATCAGTAATTGTTTCAACCTGTGAAGGGTGAAACAATTACAATCAACAACAATTACATTAGACAATCACTAATTTCATGAGGTCTCATTATCCATGACACTGATTATCTGCTATCAGATTTGAGTGACAGATTGATCTCATTAGTACAAAGCACTAATTGCATGTTGCATAAGTATCCACAACACTGCTTATTTGATGTCAAATTTAAGTGATGAATTTTTATTATGTATTTGTTAAAGAATATACATTACTCTCTCCTTTAAACGAAATGCTACAATTTTTCTCGTGGGAAAAATGCTATAAGTAGAGCTATAGCCCAGATCATAAAAATAAAACAACAGCTGAAATACGAAGAAATGCTCCCTTGTACAATGCTTTATTATTTATTCTTTTATCTTAGGTCTATTTATTGATAAAATATCATGTTTAAATAATAATTAAAAATTTATTTATAAATTAAATGGAATTTTTTCCTCTTTACTAGTTATTTACAATGTAATTAAAATGTACAAAAAAGAAAAAAGTTATTGGAAATCTTATCTTAATTGAAATGTTTTTTTAAAATTAGTATTAATGCATTGTAATCAAATTATGCAGAAAGTACATTTTGTTGGCCCTACAATGATTGAATATTTGCTTTTTAATTAGCAGTGTGTTAACTTATAAATTCGCTTGTAT
>BPLQ01000041.1:0-28336 GCA_021605075.1 Caerostris darwini | reverse complement strand
AAAATGTTTATTTTAAAATTAAATATTTTACGGTTTAAAATTTATACTAATATGCATTTCTATTAATTACCTTTTAAATCATGATGCGGGGTTATCGATACTCGATGTTAAAAGCCAACAAGTAATTTTGAAATATTTTGACTTCATTTGGAAATAAGCTGCACGAAAATCATATTTGGATTAAATTTCCTTTTCAAATATAAATGTAATCTGGTCTATTTATTCCTTTGTACTTTGACCATTCTGATAATGAAAGGAACTGAAGTAATTTTTATAGGACAGAACTTTATATAAAGGCATTTACAGTAAATTCTTCAAACCATTATAACAAATCGTGTTTCATTCTAATTGTAATAACTACTAATGAAAAAGTATTTTTAAGAAGGAACTACAATAAAAAATTTTTTAAAAATGGCTCAAAACAGTGTCTTGACTGAGATGGAAAATACTTTTTTGTGCAACGCATGCGGAAAAAATGTCTCTGAAAAAAGCAAATTGAAACAGCACTTGGTCTGTCACTCGGGATCGAAGTCTCACGTGTGCCGCATATGCAATCAAAGATTTGTGAGGCAGAAGGCATTAAAGCAGCATTTGTTAATTCATGATGGGATAAAATCGCTGAAGTGTGAAATATGTGGAAGAGGTTTTGTTCGTAGGGACCATCTGCAACGCCACATACTTACTCATACAAAAGAAAAACCTGTGAAATATTCTTTGTGTGGAAAAGCCTTTGCCTGTACGTCAAATTTGAGAGAACATTTGAGAACCCACACGAAAGAAAAACCATTTTCATGTGAGTTATGCAATGTGGGATTTTCTAAGAAGAATGATTTGCAAAGACATTATCGTATCCATACTGAAGAGAGACCTTATGAGTGTGACCTATGCCAAAAAGAATTTTCCCGAAAAGATACTTTATCACGTCATATAAAAAATCACACAAAATAAAAATGTGAAATTTGGGATGATTTATGTGTATGTATGCAATTGTCTTTTAATTCATTATTTTTTAAAATTTTATTATGAGACACCCTCCGTGACGTGTGTGGATTTTAAACACTAGAAATACTTTTGTCGGATACTATTGAATGTTGAGTGAAGTATCAGTTTAGGTTATGGAAAGAATCAACATAATATAAATCAATATATTATATAGAATTTTCATCTTTTATTAGACAAAAGATACAAAGATATTTGTGATATAAAGCTGGAATGAAACTTTTATTGAATTCATATTGTAATTTTCAATTTAATAACACTTAAGTATTTTAAAATGCACATTTAGTGTGTATGTTTAAGCTTCCTTCTATACTACAGAATATTTAATTTCATCGTTTTACTATTTCTATATTTGGCTTTTTCCCCATGTAAAAGTTTTATTTATTATTGTGTGTTTTTTTAAATGAAGTTTTAACACTTGAAAAGGATTATTTTTTACAAAAGAATTTTATAAAGATTTATGTTTAATTCTGTAACAATTGTTTTGTTTCGTATATCAGACGAGTAATTTTTGATGATATTTTCTTATTTGCAGTAAATTGAGTGTATTTTTAGAAAATTGTTGTAATAATTTCAATAGACAAATTATCTGAATTGAAATATAAAATATAATTAATCTTTGAAATAAAACTTATTTTAATTTTTTACTGTCGGCTATTGGTGAATTATTTGTGTTGTTAAAGTATTATTTATGCGAATTTATAACTGCTTCAGTTAGACCACCAGCTTAAAATGATTAAGAATTCTGTTTAAAACTGCTGAAATGTATGGAGAGTTACACACAGAGTTACTGTTTCTGCTGTTCATTTATAAAGGATTTGTTTCTTTCCTTCCAATTCTCATCCTGTGAAGTGGGCTTTGATAAGTTATCATGACCTGATTTAATTTCTTCAATGGGTATCAATAGCTTAAACTTGGAAAATACATAATTTTACGATATAAAAGGAAACATTTCAGGTTTAACGGTCTCAAAATGAAACGTATGCAACCATGTAAAATATGATGAGTGAATGTGAGAGATGCGCATTCCTTGTAGATGTCCCCCATTGCCTAAATAAATTGCAACCTGATTTGCCTGCTTTGTCAAAGACATGAATAATTAAACCAGGCTCCCTTTTTTTTACGACACTTAATTAAAAATAATCATTCTTCCAAGAGACATTTCTATGCTGATTAGATTTATTGTCGTTGTTGTTGCATGAATCAAAATCGAAGCAGTTCAATTTTGATACCTGTCTTCTGTATTATACAATATGATTTTTTCCGATTAATCACGAGTAGATTATTTTCTCTTCAAATATTTATTTAAAATCGTTTATTAGATATTTTAAGAAGCATAAATGGGTTTAAATATGTGAATAGATAATGTTTAACTGCTTCCTCTAAACTTATCGCTCGTAGCATTTCATCACAGACTTCAACCAAGATATAATTCACTCTGTATAATCAGATTTAAGCGACAATAATCTTTTTCCAATACAACTCAATATGCCATCAAAAAACATGAAAGGAATTTCGAACCATCGATAATATAGCCTAAAGAAAATAATTTTTCTGATGAAAATTAAAGGAAGTTTAAATGTTTTCAATAAAAGAAATTTTATACAAAGTTTCTTTAGGGGAATGCTGTATTTAATAACAAAACAAAAAAATGGACGCTTCATTTCATTCATGTATGCCATTGTTGTTTATGTTATGTTGTATTGTCATTGTTGTTATTATGGATAGAATTCAATTAACAGAAGCTCATCCTAAAAGTCTAATATCGCTGTTAAAAGTGCTATTATGCTGATTGAGGTATTGTTGGTAATTGTGGTCAAATCTACAATGTTATCAAAACTATCCGCAGTGGAAAACGTTTTTGTAACAGCAATAAAATCGCAAGTGCGAACACTAATTTTTTATTTGTGTTTGCACTTGCTGTTCACGACTCCAATATAATCTATTTGCATCTCATTTTAATCGATTTGTTTTCGACAAATTTCCGTTTGTAAAATCTCCAATGCAATCCCAGAAATCAAAAGAATTGTAACGAAACTTATTAAATATTCTTTTTATTCTAATTTTTATCGATTATTAAATAACTATAGCAACATTTGCTCGCGGAAACTTACCCAAAATAATCAATTAAGTATAGGCATCTCCCAGCTCGAATCATAAAAAATAAATTGAGTGGAATTAATAATAGCTTTAACTTTGGGATTAAGTAAATTCATTCCTCGTAGAATTATCTTATTCTCAATTTCAATATCATGATTCAAGATTAATTCCTTTTGAAATTTAAAGAGTTAGACGTTTTACATTTAAAATCTTAAAAATATTGAAGCAAACAATAAGAAATATTTCATGTATTTGAATTTGTGTTAATCTTTTGAATGTTTTTCTTTTTGGGGAGATTGTTATATGTTTAAAATATTGCAAATAGTCTGCAGTCCTTAAGTAGAGAAGTAATTTCATGAAAAATAAGAACTTTTGTAGATTGGAAGGGCTTGGAGCCACTACAAACTTTGTCTACTTGCTACGTAGAGCAAAGTTGCGTTTTAAGTTACTTCCCTTGCTTGAAATCATTTATTTTTCTACATTGTTTGATATATGCATGGGCTTTCTAATATGAATTAATTGCTTTGCCACCATAAGGATGGAAGAAGTAACCGATCTGGAATTACAAAGAAATATCTGAGGCTGTCTACAAGACATCACACAGCTTCACAGTCACATTTAACAGACCGCAAACTATGACATCTGGGAATTCGCTGTCACTATTCTTCTTCGTCGATCCTTGCGGAAAGACGCATTATCCTTCTGATTTGTTAAATGATAGTCAGCATAACTAGAAATATTCGTATTGGTAGAGTTTGTCGAATTTCCATTCTATACTGTATTTGTTTCAAATTATAATCTGGAACATTTTGGCCATAAAAATATTTTTTTCCTCAAAATAATCTAAAATGCAATGTTAACAAAGATGCATACCATACTTAAAACGATCAATTAAAAAAAAATAATCATATTTTCCTTACGTTATAAATTTTTTTTTCTTCTAATCCAACTGGCAAATAGACCGAGAGCTTTTATGCCGTAAGGGCTGCACCTATGTTACTCACTTTGCACTACCCAGGGGGCGCGTGTAACTTGAAGATAAGCCACGGACGCGGAATAACAGTGCCCCCGCAACGCTCTACTAACCTATTAGGACCAGGACCTACGGTTTAAAGTTGATTCCGAACCACTACAAACACCCATGGCAACGCCGGGATTTGAACCCGATACCTGTGGCACCGCGCGTCTGAGGGCTAGCCACTCGGCCATCACGTTATAATCTAATTAAAAAATTTCTATAACATATTTTTCATACCAAAATCGGAAACCAGTTTCTCCGTATTCAGAATTTCCATCATTTTTGGATTTTCTTATTGCATCCATTTTAAAAGTTATAATACTCCTATAAAATTATTATACTTCCTCTTGTTATTATACTGGAAAACAATGAAATAGGTATGTGATGATTATAATCTCTTTATTATTATACCGGAAAACCATGAAATTTCGATTTTAAAATGTCTTTATTTCCTTAATATAAAACTCAAAAATTTGATTTAACCAACATTTAACTCAAACATAAAACAAGTACTCTGTTTTCTTAATTTAAATCCTTTTATCTTTTTTTGTTCTTGTTGCTTATGCCACTTGGTCGTCAGCAACATCTACCCATAACAGGACTATGAGCACATGTGTACTTAGAAGGACGAGCCATGATAAAGGGAAAAAAGTGCAGCTTCTTTTTTTTGTCTTGAGCTTGCTGTAGAAAGACATGGGCACCCTAAGAAAAAAGTCTGACTTTACTCCACCCGGTTATACCCCCAGGAAGTGGGCACAAATTTTAGTCGCCTTTAGAGTGATGGATTTATAATTTTTTCATGTATTGCTTGAAATATGGACCCGAATTAAAATTGGAGACATTCCATTTGTAGGGTGTTTTACGGAAATCTATTCTCCAAAATGTTTTTCAATGAATTTTAATTAAAGATTTTTTTTTCTTTTAGAATGAATTCTCTGCTAATGTACATGCTGGGATTTCGTATTCCTGACTCATGGACATAAAGATTCGCCACCACTACGGAAGATGTGTGGCCGGTTAAGCTTTAAAAGGACAGCAGTCTTTAAAGCATGCACCCGTATTAATCCACTGCATACTGGAGGGAGCATACCCTTGGCTGACATAATAAAGGGATTATAATCATCATTTTTAATACGTATAAACACAAAGGAAGGACTCCAGCGTACAGAATTATCCTGTAAAACGTTGATTTACACGGAAGCTGTGCGTTCAGCATCGATTGTCATGTTATAATAATACACTACATGCATTTCTAAATGTGATATAGATTACTAAAGAATATATATAAATTAAATTCTTTAAAATATCATATTAATTTACCTCAAACTTATAAATTCGAAAATTATCATAGATTCAAAAATTATCATTATTAAAAGATATTGTGAAAAATATTACTTACACTCTTAAAATAAAAAGGTTTATTTCAAAATTAATAATTTCACTATTTAAATTTAATTAATATGCATATTAATTAATTAACTTTTACACGATAATCAAGGGTTATCGATACTGGAAGTTCAAATCCAACAACACGATTTTGAAAAATGCTAACTTTATTTTTAATTCAGCTCCAAGAAAATAATGTGTGGGTTATACTTTCTGTTTAAATTTCAACGTAATCAGGTATATTTATTTATTTATTGTACTTTCGCAATTCTTATTAATTATTGTAATTCACATTTCTACTAATGTAATGAACTGAAGTAATTTGTATTTTATACAGAACTTTATATAAAGTCATTTACAGCAAATTCTTCAAACCAATTTAATAATCGTGTTTCACTCTAATCGTAAGACAGAGAAAAAAAATTTCTAAGCAGAAATTACAGTAAAAAATGGCTCAAAACAGTGTCTCGACTGCGATGGAAAATACCTTTTTGTGTGACGAGTGCGGAAAAAAATTCTCTCAAAAAAGAAAATTGCAAATTCACTTGGAATGTCACTCGGAGTCAAAGCCTCATGCTTGCCCCGTGTGCGATGAAAGATTTGCGATGAAGGCAGATTTAAAGCGGCATTTGCTAATTCATGATGGGGTAATATCGTCCAAATGTGAAATATGCGGAAGAGGTTTTGTTCAGAAGGGAAATCTGCAACGCCACATGCTTACTCACACGAAAGAGAAGCCAGAGGAATGTCCTTTGTGTGGAAAAGCCTTTGCCCAATCATCAAATTTGAGACAACATTTAAGAACCCACACGAATGAAAAGCCTTATACATGCGAGTTGTGCAAAGTTGGATTTTCACAGAAGACATTACCACATCCATACCAATGAAAAACCATATGTGTGCGAAATATGCCAAAAGCGATTTTCCCGAAAATATACTTTATCATGCCACAAAAAAACTCACACGAAATAAAAATGTCGAATTTTTGTTGTGTGTGTGCGTGAAGCTGTTTTATGAAAAACGCCATTCAAAGGAAATTGAAACGTCATTTTAAATACGGTATGATTTATGTGTATGTATGCATTTGTCATTTAATGTATTATTTTTATAATTTTATTATGAAACAACCTCCTTTTTAACGTAAATGATATTTTTTATTCAAATAACGTGAGTGGATTTTTAAACGCTAGAAATATTTTTGTCTGATACTTTTGAATGCTGAATGGACGAAGTATCAGTTAAGGTTATCGAAAGAATCAATATAAATAGTATAGAAATATTATGTATTATTAAACAAGTGATGTAAAGATATTTTTATATAAAGCTAAAATGAATTTGTACAAAATGAGAGTTTTATTGTTTTCATATGTATTTTTAAACATGAAAATTACAATAAAAAAATTTAAAAATATTCAATTAGTGTGTATGTGTGTGCATTAATTTAAGCTTTCTTTTTATAATATAGAATATTTAATTTCAAAATTTACAATTTTTATATTTAGCATTTTTCCACGTGAAAGGTTTTAAATATAATCATGTTTTATTTAAATATGGTTTTAACAGTTGAAAAGTATTATTTATACAAACAGAATTTTATAAAGATGTATGTTTAATTTTGTAACAACAGATTTTGTTTCATATATCAGACGTGCCATTTTTGATGACATTTTCTAATTTGCAGAATAATGATTGTATTTCTAGATAATTGTTGTAATAAATTTCAATAGAAATTTTATTTGTAATCAAATATAAAAGTAATTAATCATTGAAATAAAACTTATTTTTAATTTTTACTTTCGGCTATTTTTTTTTTATTATTATTTAAGTTGATAAAATGTTATTCGTACAAATTTACAGCTGCTTCACTTAGCCTACCCTGTAAAAGGCTAAATAATTCTGTTTCAAACTTCTGAAATGTATGGGACACAGTGCCACTGCTGTTGCTTTTCATTTGTAAAGGATTTTTTTTCATTGCTTGTATACATAGAAGTAATCCTCATCTTGTGAAGTGGGTTATGGGTGGAATGATATCACATCATGATCTATTTCCTTCAGCCTATGTAGACAGCTTCTAGTTGGGAAATAATTTATTTTATGATTTAAAAGAAAACATTGCAGGGTGTATGGTCACAAAATGAAACCATGTAAAAGATTATGAGTGAGGTTGAGTAAATGCGCATTCCTTGTAGATGTCCCCCCCGTTGCCTACATGAATTGAGTCCCGATTTGCAAGAGCATCAACAGTTAAACTTGGTTCACTTTTTTCACAAAACTCGGGTGAAAATAGTCATGTTTAAAAATGTCTCTAATTGTCTCTTTTGTGTATTCAGATCTATTCAGCAATAATCCTTTTTAAATACAACTTATTATGCAATCAAGAATCATGAAAGGAATTATCGGACCATCCATACTGTAGCCTAATGAAAATAAATGTTCTAATGTATAATAAAACATATGAAATTTTTTCGATAAATATAATTTTATACAAAGTTACTTTTGTGGAATGCTGCATTTTATAGTAATAAAAATGTTTTATTCACATATGCTTTGTCTCTTATAATTTCGATAGAATTAAATGAACAGCGGCTCATCCTAAAAGTATAACAACAGTTAAAATTAGAGTGCTATAATGCTATTAGTGATATTGCGGGTAATTTTGATAAAAACTAAATGTTATCAAAATATATACAGCGAAAAAGCTCTCTTCTAACAGGAATAACATCATTAGTACAAACACACTAAATATTTATTTGCTGAAGCACATCTCCAATCCAATCTATTTGCATTTCAATTCAATTGATTTGTTTTCAAAACTTTCCTTTTGTAAAATCTCAGTATGACCCCAGATAATAAAAGAATTGCAACAAACTTATTAGTATTCTTTTCATTTTAAATTTTATCAATTATTAAATAAATATCGCAATATTTTGCTCCTGGGTAACTTACCGAAACAAATCGGCCAGCACGAATCATAAAAATATAAATTGATTGGAATTGATCGCCTAATTGATTTAACCTCCGGATTCATCAAATTGATTCCTCATAGAATTATCTTTCCGTTATTCCATTATCCTCATTCAAGAATTATTCCTTTTGATGTTTATAGAGTTGCACGTTATGTATTTATAATCTTGAAAATATTCAAACAAACAATAAGAAGGTATTTCCAGTATTTGAATTTGATCTAACCTCTGGAATGTTTTTCTTTTTGGAGAGTTTATTATATGTTTAAAATATTGCAAATAGTTCTACAGTCACAAAGTAGAGAAACATTTAATCCAGAATAAGAAATTTTGTATAATGCATTAATTTTGTATAACTTTCTGCATAGAGGAAGGTTGCTTGCAAGTTGTTTTCTTTATTTCAAGTTATTTTTCTTTTTTCGTACATTATTTGATGTATGCATGGGGCTTCATATATGATATAATATGACTTCGCCACTGTAACAATGGAAGAACTATCCGATCCAGAACTACAAGCAAATATCTGAGTCTGTCTCCCAGGCACCACGCGGTTTCACAGTCACATTATTTTAACAGAACCCTAACTATGACATCTGGGAATTCGCTGCCGCTATTCTACTTCATCGATCCTTGCGGAAAGTAGCAGTAACCTTCAGATTTGTTAAATGATAGTCAGCATAACTAGAAACATTCGTCTAGGTATTGATGGACGAATTTCGACTTTATACTGCATCTCTTTCAAATTATGATCTGGATCGTTGAAGGGTTTGGTTGGTTGATCTGAGGTCAATTTATGCACATTTTGGGCTAATTAGACCGGGGCATACAGTTTAATGTGCATTCCGAACCACTAACACTTAACATCCATTAAAACCGTCAGGATTTGAACCTGAAGCCTGTGGTACCAAAGGCCAGAGCGCTAGGCCGCCTAGATCATGGAAGACCTTTGAATTATTTTTATCTCAAAATGATTTAAAAAGCTTACATATAATAAAAACGATCAATTTTGCAAAAGGAAAAAAAAACTTTAATAATTCCTTACTTGTTATAATCTAATTAAATCTTCTGTTCAATAACATAATTTTTCATACCAAAATAAGAGATCAGTTCCTCAATGTCCAAAAACTTAAATATATGAAAACTGAAATATATGAATTTAATTAAATGAAATTATAATACTCCTGTTATTATATTGGAGAACTATGAAATTTTAAATTTAAAAAATCTTTATCCCTTAATATGGAACTCAAGCATAACTTACTCTTACATTTATTTATTCCCTCTTTTTACGTATTGCTTGAAATATGGACATAGATTAAAAATGGAGAGATTCAATTGTAGAATGTTTTATTGGAAATATATCTTCAAAAATGTTCACAATGAATTTGAATTAAAGAAATTATTTTTTCTATTAAAAGTTATTCCCTGCTAACCTACATGTCGAGTTTTCGTATTCCTGGTTTTTGTATTTACCTATACTACGGAAGGTGTTTCGCCGATTCAGCTTTATCCAGAGTGTATAAAGTAGACTCTGCAGCATGCACACATAGTATTCAAATACAATCTTGTGAAAACATACTCAAAGCTGATATCATATGGGGATTATAATCCTCATTTGTTATACGTGCAAGCACAAAGGAAGGATATTCCTGCCTAGAGATGTATCCTGCAATATGGTAATATACACGGAAACTTTCTGTTCGGTATCGATTTTCAAGTTACTGTTATATACTATATGTATTCCTATAAATGTTGTTTCTTATCCTACTTGGTAGACAATAGCATTTCGGCGAAGTACAAGAATCCACGTGGTGTCAAGTAAAAAGGGAAAAGCTGCAATTGAGGTGAAGAACCCGTAAGTAGAAGTTTAGCTTGGCTCCGTGACGCTGATATTTTAAGTTGTAGGGTTGCCTGCACTACATCAAACGCTCTACAGTCATATTCGACCGGATTTACGGATTACAGTAGATTCCGAACCACTACAAATATTCCTGGAACCAGCCAAGACATGACACAAAACCGAAACCTGAGGCACTAGCAATAGAACGCTAATCACTCGACCATCAGTCCCCCGTATTCCTAAAATGATTTAAATAAAAATATTTATAAATTAAGCAGTATCCGAAAATTTTAGGTAAGTTATTATGCTATTTTAAAGATATTGTTAAAAATATTACTTACTCTATTAAAATAAAAATGTTTAATTCAAAAATTAATCATTTCACTATTAAAATTTTATTCTTTAAGGTAGTTCTATGTAATACCTTTTAAACCATGATCAGTGGTTATCGAGACTCGTATTTCACGAACTCAATTTTGAGAGATTTCAATTTTATTTGGAATTCAGCTCCACGAAAATCATAATTGTATTTAATTTCCTTTTCAATTATAAATGTAATCTATTTTATTTATTCGTTGCTATTTTGACCATTCTAATAATGAAATGAACTGAAGTAATTTTTATTGGACAGAAGTTTATATAAAAGAATTTACAGCAAATTCTTCAAACCATTATAAAAATCGTGTTTCATTCTAATTGTAATAGTGGGAAAAAATTGATTCTAAGAAGGATCTACAATAACGAAATTTAAAGAATGGTTGAAAGCAGAGCCTCGATTGAAAAGGAAAATACCTTTTTGTGTGACGGGTGTGGAAAAAGATTCTCTCAAAAAAGAAAATTGGAACAGCACTCGCTCTGCCACTCAGGATCAAAACCTCACGAGTGCCACATATGTGATAAGAGATTTGTGAGGAAGAAGGATTTAAGGAAGCATTTGCAAATTCATGATGGGGTAAAATCGCACAAATGCAAAAGATGTGGAAGAGGTTTTGCTTATAAAAGCAATCTGCAAGTCCACATGCTTACTCACACGAAAGAGAAGCCTCATAAATGCTCTTTATGTGGAAAAGCTTTTTATACTTCATCAGATTTGAGAAAACATTTGAGAACCCACACAAAAGAAAAGCCCTATTCATGTGAGGTATGCAATGCGGAATTTTCTCGGAAGCATCACTTGTAAGATCATTATCGCATCCATACGGAAGAAAAACCGTATGTGTGTTACATATGCCGAAAAGGATTCTCCCAAAAAGGTAGTTTAACACTCCATATGAAAACTCACCAAAAAAATGTTTCATTTTATTTTGTGTGTAACGTAGTTTTATGAAACACGCTATTCAAAGGAAATTGAACCTTCAATCACGAAATGATGTATGTGTATGCATACATTCATCAATTAAATTATTATTTTTAAAATTTTACTATGAAACATCCCCCTTTTTTTTAACATAAATACTACTTTTATTCAATTGACGTGAGTGGCTTTTTAAACACATGAAATATTTTTGTCTGATGCTATTGAATGTTGAGTGCACGACGTATCAGTTTAGGTTATAGAAGAAATCAATATAAATCGCATAGAATTTTTATGTATTATTAGACAAGTAAAGAAAGATGTTTTATATAAAGCTGGAATGAATTTATACAAATTGAGATTTTTATTGTATTGATATGTATTGTTAGAAATGAAAATTATAATAGATATTTTAAAATGTATATTTAACGTTCCTGTATGTGTATTAATTTAAGCTTTCTTATTATACTATAGATTATTTAATATCCTTTAAGACTTTTATATTTGGTATGTTTAATCATGTGTAAAATTTTTAAGTATAATTATGGCTGACATAATTATACTTAATTATTTAATATTTGAAAAGATGTATTTCAAACAAACACAATTCAATAAATATTTATGCTTATTTCTGTGTAAACAGATTTGTTTCGTATATCGGACAAGTCAATTTTTGTGATAATTTCTAATTTGCAATATAATGATTGTATTTCTGAATAATTTTTGTAATAAATTACTACAGTCAATTTATTTGTATTGAAATAATACGTAATTAATCTTTGAAATAAAACTTACTTTTAATTTTTATCTTCGGCTATGTTTGAATTATTTATGTTGTTACTATTTTATTCATGCGAATTAATCACAACGTAATTACAATGTACATCCAATCTATCAGCTAATTCATATGGTGAGACCTATTCAGACCTGTCTTCTACAAAATGGTCTTTGACTTCGGGAGGTATTCGATTTTTAATTTGGTGAGCAAAAATTAAATCCTTTAATTCGTTGCAGTTTTAATTTTGAGCTCGTGTAGCCATCCTTTCGAAGTGACTTCTTATTTCGAAGTAGAAATCAAGCCACGTGCTTCCTTGTGCTTTCTCATACTGACAAATAAGCTTGATTTTTTCAGCATTAAACTTGAATCCTTTTCAGTCGCCTTTCTTTGACATTCACGCATTTTCGCACTTCTCGTTTGAACTGTCCAGCAATGAGTTTAGACACAAAGCTAGGCAAGGAAACGACGAAGTAGCCCAATTACTCTGAGGTACATTTAGAAACTTAAGTTGTCTTTCAAATAGATTGAAAAAAATGGCTGTATCGTCCTCCTTTGGGCTAATATTATTAACAAGTTTCTTCAACTCAAATTGTTCAGATTGATTAACGTCATTCTTGAGAAGAGCAGCTTTTGAGATTCGAGTTGCTTGATTTCAGCTTGAGCTTTTGCTTGTTTATCCAACGCTATACGTACTTCTGTTGTATTTTGTAACATTTCCTTAACTAGTTCTTATTATTCAAGTTATTTTTAAAATATCAAAAATAACTAATACCTAAATTATTAAAACAGTGCTAGTTTGCTAAAAATTTCAATAATGCACAGGGCAGATTGAAATTTTTAGCAAACTTAAACTTATTTTTCCTGATTTATTTTCTCCTCTCCTTTACCACAGTGTAATTTAGTGCATTCAGAATAAGACAGAATAAGCTACACTATTTGCAGGACTAATAAATTGCGAAAGATGGGTGAAAAAAAATTTAAAGGTATCATATGATTTGATTTTATCCATTTATTTTGAAGTATGAAAATTACAGTCATAAAAGTTCTTTGTTTCCTTAAAACTTGAATAATGCATATTTTACATTTAATCCTTTTTTTAATCTGTTTCATTGAAAGAATTATTTCATCTTTTTTTTTTTTAATTCACTTACGAATAACAGCATTTTAAACTGAACATCAGAAATAAAATTGTGTTTCTCCTTTTCCTTTTTGGAAAGACACATAATTTAAAATGAATTCTGTTTTGATAACTATAATACAAAATAAATCATTGATGAATACCTGAAAATTGAAAAGAAATTTAATGATAAACATTTTTTAAATGAAAATGATTATCGAAGAGCTTTGAAAGCTTTGAATTCACAATACAATAGCAACTGTTGAGATTTCTTCATGAATATTGATTTTTGTTGATAATATTAAAAAATTAATAAATACTAAAAATTACAGCTTGTCAAAACCCTCCAAAAATAGGCTTTAAAACTGATTCCAAGAAATTTTCCAATAACAATAGCTCTAATAGATGGTTGTCATAGAACCACAGAATATATTAATCGATTTTCTTCAAATTCTCCAACAAAAATGAAGACGTGGTTTGAGTGCAACACAGTGAAAATAAACGTCTATGTGAAATATCTATTTCGGCAAATCATAAATATCTAATAGATATTTTCTCTAATGATTATATGCTTCATCAAAATAATTGATAATTCTACGAAGAATGTTTAAAAATATGAAAAAGGATCCACCCTATAATATAATCTTCTGTTTATTTCATTATTGTGCAATTTTTCCTTTAATATCAGTTTCGAAACCAACCACGGTTGAAACTGTAACCAAAATACTTTTAAATGTTGCAATTCTATTGGTTACTATTGCAACAAAACTTTCTGCATTGGTAGTTTCCGATAGTTCTGTTATGATACTATCCATAATATTTATGTACATCGTACTAGTTATACAGCGATGTGTTCTGATAAAAAATATTATTACGCTGAAGAAAATTTCTGAAATCCTCACTAAATTTAAAATTAGCAAAGGTGTTAATTGGTTATGGATTAAAATTCTCATTATTAGCACTATTTTTTCTCTAGTTTTTCTAATTACTTTCAGACTATGGGTAAAACAAGAGTTTGGAAATATATCTGTTTTTCTTTTTGGATATGAATTTGACAACAAACTTTATAATAAAATAGGTTACTCATTATTGGAAATACATAATTTTTTGTTCTACTTATTTCCAATGTACGTATTTGCACTTTTTTATACCAGTGTCTGCAACCATGTTACCCACCTTATAAATCAAATCTCAGCAACACATAGAGAAAGAAGCGAATCTAGCTTTGAAAAATTTCTGGATGATTATTCCCTCATAAAATCAGCTGTGGAGCACATTGACAAAGATATTGGATTTCTTGTGTTCCTATCCATAAATTCCATTTCGTTTTTAATGTGTTATTCGATAAACGTTATTCTTGTTCCCAAACTGTACGAATTAACATTTCTAAGATTTCATTTGTATTGTGTTTTTCTTTTTAATTTTATTTTATTCATTATAATAACTGCTTCGGCCTCGATGGTAGAAGAAGCATCGCTGGAAGTCGGCTCTCAAGCTCACACACTGTCTGAAAGCACATTAAAATCTATATTTGTTCATCAGAGATTCATGGTGATATTTCAAAAAGGAATCACATTAACAGTATGGAGAATCGCCCCTATCAGAAGAAGTTTAGCTTTTGGTATAATTGGAATCATATTAACGTACACGTTTATGTTCTATGGTTTGAGTCGATGAAAAAGAAGATAGAAGTCAATGAAAAGTAATTTCCTTTTAACAAAAATACATAATCTTTACTGGAATTTAATTTGAATTAGAGTTATGATCATTCGTTTCTTTTGAAAGTTGTTTCTTAACATTAATTTGTAACGTTTGCATTTACACATTAGGAAGCTGTTCAATTATTTTTGTTTTAAACTCAGTGAAAATATTTCCTTTGATGATGACCATCAAGTGAAATTCAGTAAAAATCCTTCTTTATTCCTCTAAGATTCACTATATCCATGGGGAAAATTTGAATTATCTGTATAGAGATCATTTTTGTCAAAATTTGTTTTGGAAAATTATTAGGTGTGATATTCATTTACATATTGTTGCATTGTATTCAAAGTTATAAAAAATATTTATTTAGTTTTTTATCCTAGCAAAAATTCCAAAAAACATTAATCTTTCGGGAAATGAAATCCCACAAATGAATCTTTTTTGAAATCAGATATTTTTTCCACAAATATTCACTATATTCACGAGAAAAGAAACTAAGTGGGCATTCTTACTATAGAATTGAAGAAGTCTAATCTGTACTGCCTCCAATTGCACAATTGTTTCATAGTTGGAGAATTTGTTCGACCCCAATCATAAGTCAGGAAATATTGCTAATAACATTTTATGAATTTTATAATATATTGTGGATTTCTTAATTAAATCAATTGATTTAAGTATTTCAGTTGGCAAATTAAGTGATGAACAAAATATTAATTAAAAGACAAACGCTTTGTGAAATTTTTGATCCAATAAAAATTTAATCAAACTAAAATCTGAAAAAGAGTTTACTATTGAAAACGTTTAAGAGTTTACTAATGCAATGTTATAATTGTATTCTTTTAAAGCTCAATGAAAAAGATCAAAAAAATCAAACTTGAAAATTAAATTATAAAATTATACTTATATCAAGAAATCTTTTGAGTTGCAGATAACCGGACAACGTGTCTTCTGAAATACTTCATCTTCCCCTGTACTTCCCTAAAATAAACAAATTTACAAACATCAGAATTATTAAGATATTTATAGTACAGCTACAACAGCTTATTGCCATCAAAATTTGTCCAAAAATTGTAAAAAGCATATTTGCAACTCACTTATAAATTGGAGCAACACCTCTATTGCACTCTTTGAAATTTACTTGTACCGTTGGAGAAATTTACCAATTTAGTATTTTTTTTGAATGAGTGTTATATCAAAGTAATTTATCACCTTCAAAAAAAAAAAAACCCTCCGACTACATATTGCGACAGAAGTGAGATAGAATTTCTGAGGCTATTACCTGTGTCGAGGTAATTGTGCTGTTCAATCAGTATTCCATTTTTTACCCCAAGTCCGACTCGTGGCCTAGTGGTAACATGCATCTTACACACAGATGAGCGGAGTAGGCGTCCATTGTACGCACTGATGGCGTCCATTCTAATCGTTGTTTTCATAATCGAGGAGATTCGAATGCAGTTGTGATGTATGTTACGGACTTGCGTCAATAGTCAGGTTGCCAGGTGAATGTGTTCTGGGTTTTCTTCTATACGATCTACCATACTGAGTGCTCTATTTCTACAAGTCATCCTTTGATGATTCATTGTTATTATGTTAATGGCATGCATAAATGGAACACAAGGCAAAAAACGGAGCACTTTCAAAAAATAAGGAGAAGACGAGTTCCACGGACGATTTCTAAATGAAGGATCACGGTTTGTATCAATCTGTTTAAGATGGGATCTCTTATAAATACCTCAGCCTGTATTCCAACATTTATCCTGCATTTTGTGGTATATATGGGCAAGCCCGTAGCTCTACTTCTTATAATTCCTCCCTGATTTATTTATTTCAACAAACCTATTCAGATTCATGGTGATAGAGATGATGGTAATTATTACTTATCCTCATTAAACTGATTTAATTATTAAATATATTTAATTTTCATAAAACTGATGGGAAAATTCGCATTATTCTTCAGCACTCTGCACGACAACTAGTAATGGTTTTCTCTTGAATAGTTGAAAAGTGAAGTTACAGAATTACTGACTGTTGCACCGTTAACACGGAACAATTACATCTGCATATATATATGTCACACACCTTTCGAGGAAATTGGGTTTAAATAGAAACACAAGAAATGATTTTCAGAAATATTTCATTCGCGGATATGAAAGAGAACACAATTAAACAAATAAAAGATTATGAATGGATGTGGAATGCAGTATTTGATTCATTCAGCACATTGTTGATGTACTTTTGAAAACTATAATCCCAGCCATAAAGAAAATTGATCCAGTTTTTAACATTACGTATGAAAGAGATTATAAGACTGGTAGCTCCGTTTCCGATATTGTTAATAAAAATATAATAGTACCGACATTCGAATAATTAATTGATATACCGGTATACCAATAAATTATTCGAATGCCAGTTGTTTTTGTTTACCTCAGTATAATAGACAGGGGAACATTTCTGACATTTTTTTCAAAGTTAAAAATTATTGTTTTTCATTTATTTATTTTTTTTTTTTTTTTCAACTAGAATTTTTAATTTCTAATAAATTTCTAAATACTGAATATGTTTCCTTTCAGTATAAAAAATATTCTTAAATAATAATCAGAAAATATTGTTTTTAAAATAAAAAGTTCTTAACGAAATTAAATTTTTTCAAATCTAAGAAATATTGATTTTAAATTAAGGATTGTTTCAAAATATGCTATACTGAATTTTTAATCAGTCGAGTTGAAACTATTAAAATAAATTAGTTTTAAAGTTGAAATTTCTCTTATGTGTCAACTACCACTACTTATCAAAACCATCACTGTGCCTATGAGATATTACATTTTGGAAATGATGTGGGTGAGAAGAAGTCTGATTGGGCTCTGTGACGGTCTACGGTCTACGGTCATATGAGACCGGGACCTATGGCTTATAGTGGATTACAAACAACTACAAAGATCCATGGTACCGCCAAGTCGACCTCGATACTTGTGGTACCCAGTATACTATTCAGCCCCCCCCTCTATCTCTTTACAAACAACATATTGTTTGAAAAAAATAACTGATAAATATTTATTTGTAAATAAAAAAAAATTCATTAATAATTATATTAAAAAATAAAAAAAGATATTCAAGGCTTGTATAAAAAATGTTTTTGTAAATGTTAGATAATACAGGCGTTTATATTCGAGATTGATATCGAAAAATATTATAGAAAACGTGCGTGGAATATGAACATTTTTAATATAAAAATACAAAAACTCAATCATCAAAAATAAAAGTCTTTATTTAATTCGATGTAAAAAAAATTTCTAATAAAATGATTAGAAATCATTTCTTATTGATGTTTAAAATAATTAGCAAATGGAGTCACAAAATGCTCTAATTTCTGTACGAAAATGAGATGTATCAAAAGACATAAAACACTACTCTGTGTTATTAAAGATGAATTAACTAATAAAATGCAGAAATCAAAATTCTCTAGAGCTGTAAAAGTAATAATTATATTTTTTAAGTCAAATCAAATAGTCTAATACTTTCATCGTAAGATAGGTAGGTTAAATTTATTTCACCCTAATTAAAATGAATTTCCCTTTTTTTGAGTAATAAAATTGTTCAAAAACCTGTTATAGTTTAAGGTAAAAAAAAACTCTTAATTGACGGAACTGTGATAAAAGTACTCAAATATGCATCTAAAATGTATGACATACTATCGAATATTAATTTTTTTCTATATTTCACGAAATATGTGCTCAGATAATTTTATAGCGAGATTCAATTTGCAAGGTGTTTTTGAGAAATTGCATTTTCAAAATTTTTATTTATGAATTTCATTAAAAAAAAATATTTTGTGAATGATTCCCTAATATTCTGCATGTTGTATTCGAACTCTTCACTCTTGTACTTGAACATTCCCCACTACTACAGAAGACGTGCAGTGGGTTCAGCATTATTCAGAGTGCGTTCAGGAATAAGTGCATATTGTACACACATTATTCAACTTCCAACTCTAACGGACATATTCAAGGCAGAAATGGAAAAGAGGTTCTCATTTTCCTCCCCTCTATATTGAAATAAAATATGTTATTTCAGCCAAGAGATTTATCCTACCAAATGCTAATATGCGGGGAAGCTTGCGGTTCGCCATCGATTATGTTGACGATTATATACTAAATGTACATGTACTATTCCTACATGTATGTACATGTATTCCTCGGCCATCAGGCCACACACATGTATACTACATGTACATGTGTGGGGCCCAATGACTAAGTGGCTAGCACTCTGGTGCTCGCTCCAAAGATTTAGGGTTCGAGTCTCGGCGGGGTGCCATAGATGTTTGCAGTGGTTCGGAATCCACTTAAAACCGTAGTTCCCGGTAAAATAGGATCGTAAAGCGTTGTGGGGACAGTGTTACTCGCGTCCGTAGCTTGTATCTTCAAGCTACACGTGCCCTCTGGGTAAAGTTAAATGAGTAACAGTGGTGCAGCCCTTGCTTATGGCATAAAGGTTAACTGTCTCTATATTGACAGCTGCATTATAACAACAATAACATGTGCCAGATGTCTGAAGTCCATACGATAATTAAACTCTAAAATATCCTAATACTCTACCTAAACTGCTTCAAAAGATATTGTTAAACGTATTATTTACTCTTCGGGAAATTATAAATTTTCTTTCAAACTTGAAAGCAATTTTACCATTAAAGTCCTATTCTTTAAGGCCCTCTGTTCTAGTGTTTACTCTTTATATCAAAATCAGGGGTATGCGATACTCGAATGTTCATTATCAGCCACCCATTTTTGGAAAAGTTACATTTTTATCTGCAATTAAGATGCACGTAAATCCTTAATTCGATAAAATTCTTTTTTCAAATACAAGTGTAATGTGGCTCTATTATTTCGTTGGCGCCTTGACAATTTTAATAGTGAAATGAACTGAATGAATTATCGGATAGAATTTTATATGAATGTATTTAAAGCAAATTCTTCAAATCATTAGGAAAATCGGGTATCTTTCTGATTGCATTTTTTTTCCAGAATAAGCAAATATATTTACGAACATTTTAAAAATATGTCTGAAAATGGTGACTCGACTGAGAATGAGAATACATTTTTGTGTGACGGATGCGGTAAAAGATTCGCTCAAAAAAGAAAATTGGAACAGCACTTGCTCTGTCACTCGAAATCGAAGCCTCATGAGTGCCATATTTGTAATAAAAGATTTCTGAGAAAGGGTGAATTAAATCAGCATTTGCAAATACATGACGCATTAAAATCACACAAATGCGAAATATGTGACCGAGATTTTGTTCAGAAGATCTGTTTGCAACGCCACATGCTTACTCACACGAAAGAGAAGCCTGAGAAATGCTCTGTATGTGGAAAAGCTTTTGCCTGTAAACAAAATTTACGTAGACATTTGAGAACACACACAAAAGAAAAGCCCTTTTCCTGTGAGTTGTGCAATGCGGAATTTTCGCAGAAGAATCATTTGCAAAGACATTATCGCATCCACACCGAAGAAAAACCGTATGTGTGTGACATATGCCAAAAAGGGTTTTCCATAAAAAAGAATTTATCTCGTCATATGAAAATTCACACAAAATAAAAATGGTGAAATTTTCATTTTCCGTAGAAAATAGTTTTTTAATGACAAATATCGGAATAATTAATTATTTGTATGCATTTAAATGTCACTCACTTTTTAAGAGAAGTGTTGATTGTCTACAAAATGTATTTGAAATTTATTTGTAATCAAATATTAAACAAAAAAAAATTGAAATAAATCTTATTAATTTTTTTTCTTGGTTGTTTTTTTATTATAATTGTTGATAAAATTTTATTCATGCGAAACGAAATCAGCTTCATTTGCCTGTATGTGAAAAAACATTTTTATGATTTCTGCTTGTAACAGCTGAAAAGTATAGGACATATTGTCACTGGTTTTCTAGTTCGTATATGTGGTTCTTGTAATTCAATTCTTGTGGAATGGAATATGGGTGGGAAGATATCTTATGTTAAGACCCTGAACGATTTATTATGGCGAATTTACTGAGCTTCATGTTGGGAAAGAAATTTATTTTGATGATCTGAAAGAAAGCAATGCAGGTTTCATAGGTCCAAAAGGAAGCGCATGCAACCAAGTAAAATACGATGAGTGATTGTGCGGGATTCACATTCCTTGTGGATGTCATCTTGTACCTGTAATAATTGAATCTTAATCTGCATGAACAATTGAGCTAGGCAGCTACATCGCATTTTCCTCAAAAAACTCTTATTTTAAATAATTATTTTAAAAAAGGGCATATCTAGGCCGATTTTTTTAGCTATCTTAAATCAAAACTATAATCAGTATTTTAAACTTGCCTTCTGTATTATACTATATGAATATTTTCAGTTACTAATATACAGGTTGTTTTCTCTTCAAATAGTTGCCCAAAATCGCTTATTGATTAGATCTTTAATAAAAATGTAAGCCTTACATGACTTATGCATATGACATTACCGTTTAACTTATCGTCCGCATCATTTTAGCCGAGACTTTTACCCCACAGATGTAAAATTTTTGTAACTCAAGATTTTTGCAGCAGTAATCCTTTTCCAATACAGTTGAATGTGGAATGGAGAGATCTTCGAACGATCTATCATATGGTCTAAAGTAAAAACAAACTTCTAATTACCCTGTGAAAAATTTTGAATAGAGAAATAATACATTTTACACTATTATACGAATAAAAGTGTCTATAGTGGAAGACAGCATCTTATAGAAAAAAATTTCTTTTCACACACGAATACGATGGTCTCTTGCATTATGGATCGAATTCAGAAAACAGCGGTTCATCTCAAAAAGACTACTATCACGGCTATTTACGATTTTTCTAATGATTATTTCTAAATCTGCAATGTTATCAAAAGCCTCTATACTAACAACAGTAAATTAGACTAGACTTTATTTCACTCCTCCACATATGCAATCCAATCTATTTGCATCTCTATCTTTGTTTTCAACAAAGTATCATTTGTAAATTCTCCAATTTAACTCCAGGTAGTAAAAAGAATTGCAACGAAACTTATTAAACATTCTTTTGATTATAAATTTCAACAATCACAAAATATATATAGCACTTTGAGCGGGGTAACATCCCCACAAGAATATCTCCCAGCTAGGATGATTTAAAAGTCAAACAAAATACTAATTTGATTGGATTCCATCAATCAATTGCTTTCACTTCCAGATTAAACAAAATTGATTCGTCCCAGAATTACTTCTTGGACAATTTCGATATCATTATTCAAGAATTTTTTCATTTGAAAATTAAATTACACGTTTTGAATTTTTAATCCTAAAAATATTGAAACTAAAAATAAGAATATTGAATTTTTGCTGATTTTCAGAAGGAATCGGATGTAGGCGAGATTATTTTATATTTAAACTATTGCAGCTAGTCTTCTAAGTGACATCCACGAAGTAGAGAAATAACTTCATCTTAACAACAATTTTTTTTTAGAATGGGACGACGTTTTGTCGCTGAAAACTTTGTCTACTTCCTGCTTAGAGCAAGGTTGCGTTGCATGTTCCCTTCGCCCTTTTAAATTATTTTTTTCATTTTACAGTACAAAAATCAGTTTTACAGTCGAACCTGTATTTACGCGGTCTTTTTTTGTGTGATTTTTATGAGTGATCTTTTATTGTGTTGTATATAAAAATATTCCATCAAACGTATATTATGAATTAAAATTAATTAAAAAGTATAATACAAAAAATAAACTACAGAAGGCTGGTAAAATAACATTATTTTAAAAAATCAAACAGATGGCCCACGTGATATTACATCATCCCATCCATCAGTTTTGAAAAAAGTAATTTTTTGCCGTTTCAGTACTTTCAACTTCTATGCAAAGGAATTACGATGTTTGCTAAACATGTAGGGGCTATTAGTTTCTAAAAGGCTCTTCAATTTTCTTATCATACACTCTGGTAAACATACTTTCATACACCATACAGATAAAAACAACTCAATTCAAAAACATGACATATGCTAGAAAATGTCGTGAAGTGCCATCTAGCTGAAAGTGAAATTTGGAGGAACCCTTAGAGTTCTCCATCAAGTCAATGAAAACGTGTTTTTGAACTTTCAGTTTTGCCAAAGGATTCTTTTGTGTGTGTGTGTGTGTGTGTGTATCTATATATAATCAAAGACTGACCTTTCAGCGTTACCCTTCAAGTTTCGATAATTTGTGGGAGCTCCTGTTTTACCTAACATTGTCACTTTGATTCTCAATTTGTTTTTATCAAACTATAAATGTAGTTTCCTCATTAAGTAACACTTTAGCAAAGTAATTCGCAACATTCTTTGATTCGAGTTAGCTTCTCAGTAACGAATCCTACGCGTGAATAGGGGTGGTACAAAAAGTGTCCCAAAACAGCTATTGATAGTGTGAATGCGTAAACTTCGCAAAAAATTTGGAAATTATTTTGGGGCAAACATCATTCTCAATATAAACCATTAATATTGAAAAGCTTTCAGACCGAGACCTACAGTTTAAAGTGAATTCCGAACCACTATAAACATTCATGGCACCGCCGGGACTCGAACCCGAAGCCTGTGGTACCGAGCGCCAGCCACTTGGCCATTCAGGCCCCCTACAGATAACAGGAGATATGTTTACCAATAACAACATGTAATGCACAAATATAGGTTTATGTAGTATTTTTAAAACATCTTATTTTTATTGATAACAATTACATATCATCATTAAATATTAATTCCTGTTCTCTTCCCGCATACTATAATTATTCAGTCTATCATTGAAAACTCGTATAGAAATTTAAATAATGGGAGTTCACACTTTTTTAAAAGATGATGTTTTACAGAGGATATTCGCATGGTCTATTCTGGGGTGTTATCTCATTCGAGAGGAAATATAACAAAAAATTTTGAAAAAAAGGACATCCCCCCTCCCCCACACACAAAAAAAAAAAAAAAAAAAAAAGAAATTGAAACAGAATTTGAAGATTGATATATTTGATTTTTTCTAAAATTGATGTTTAAAATTAGTTATGCGAGTGCAAACTGATAACACACTGCTTAAATAGAATATGATTTTAAATTAGGTCAAATATGCTTACAAATATTAAAGCAATAGCATATTAGTTCAAAATCAAAAGATCCTGATCTTTATACGAGTTAAGTATCGAAAAAAAAAAAATCAAATGGTGAACATGTTCAGTTTTGGCCAAATTATTCACCAATCTAAATCGAAACATCTTAAGTTCTTACTAATAATTTATAATCTATTTACCAAATATAATCCTAAATGATCTAAATTCTGATTAAGAGTACGTTTGATCAAATGCCTAAAATTATATTACTATTATAGAAGAATTATATATATCTACTATATAGAATTTACTATAGAAGAAAAATTAACTGATAAAATAGAATAAGCAAAATCACTTAGCATTGCATAAATATTGACTATCATTTCTAAGTTAAAGTAAGTCTTTTAATAATTTCGAAGAAAGTTTCATCATCATCATTGACGTAACAGCCCAGTGGGGGCCAAGGTCGTCTACCTACTGGCAGATTTCGAGACGTTTTTTGTTTCTTACGGGGTAGGGTTGTCAGCTATAGGGACCAACGCTCAACATTCATACGAGACCGGGACATACGGCTTAAAGTGGATTCCGAACCACTACAAACATCCATGGCACCACCGGGACTCGAACCCGAAACCTGTGGTACCGAGGGCCACAGCGCTAGCCACTCGGCCATTCAGGGCCCTCCCAGCACGTTTGGTAGTATAAAATGTAACAAAAGCAGAAATTTTAAAACCCTCAATAAATAAAATTGTTCGAAATTCATTGATTGATTAAGTTAAAAAGAACACTCAACCAACGCTACTGACTTAAATGCATAGATGTGCATCCAATTAATATAACTTATTATTGAATTATAGATTTATTTCCCTTTTTATTTGTAAGTATTGCTTGAAATATGGACTCGGATTAAAAATGGAGAGAATCAAATTGAACAATGTTTTAACGGAAATGTATTCTCCAAAATTTTTGACGATGGATTTCATTTTAAGAAATATTTTTCTATTAGAATGGTTTCCCTGTTAATGTACTTGTTGGGTCTTGGATATCTGGCTTATGGACATACACAATCACCACTACTACGGCAGATGTGTAGCAAATTCTGCTGTATCCAGAGTGCGTGAAGTATTATTCCCCTACAAACTTGATCGAGCATGCTCAACGCTGACAACATGAGGGGACTATCATCCTAAATTTTATGCATGGAATCGCAAAGTAAGGATTCCTGCCTAGATATTTATCCTGTTATCCTATACTTCAATAAAAGCAAAAGATTTCGGTTGGGCATCAATTATATACTACATGTATTCCTAAATAGGATCTAGATAACTAAAGAATATATATAATTTAAACTTAAAATAGGATACTAATTTACCTCAAACTTTTGAAGAGATATTGTTAAAATTATTACTTGCTCTATTAAAATAAAAATGTTTATTTCAAAATTAACTATTTTACTATTAAAATGTTATTATAATACGTATTTCTATTATACTTTTTATACCATGATTAAGGATTATCGATACTCGAATAGTTCACAAATCTTTAGCTGCGGAATGGTCTCAAAATTGCCTCATGCACAGTATGTGTTTTGGATTTTTTTTTTTTTTTAAGATTTATTTTAACAATTATAACTTATAAAAATAATAATAAAAATAAAAATAAAAATAAATAAACTTAAAAATTAACTTATAAAAATAAATATAACTTAAATTATTAAAATGCTGCTTTCTCTCGAAAAGTTTCAGTCCTATACATGATTGAGAAACGTGGGTTTGAAAGATTTTCCTTACATGCTTCTCGCCCCACCTTTCCTTGATTTAAATGCAATTTTCCTCGAATAGCATTGAATATGCTACGAGATCTGCCATATAAGTGACAATAAACTGAAAAGTGAGAGAACTGGGTGGAACAAAATTAAAAAGGCTCAATATGTTTTGTTTTCAATTAACTCTTTATTTTAAAATACAAAAATAAAGAAAGAATATTAAAATGGTTTTTGTTGCATATTTCCCATTGAATACTTGCATAATCTGATTTATTAAATGACTTAATTTTCTTTTTTGTATTTCACTTCAAAATATGTTAATGTAATGTAATAAAATGTAATAAAATCAGAAAAAATATGTCTTTTTTTCTTTTATGGAAAGACGAAACAAAATTTAAGTTGAATTCTGTTGTCATAGATTTTAATTCGTAACAAATCATTGATCAATACTACATGATAAATGGAATTCATTGATACACACACTTTATGATATGAACTACAGACACTTTATGAAATGAACTGTTGAGCTTTTATTCGGAATATCAATAATTTTACTTGAAAACTACTTCAAAAAGGAGAGAGAAATAAAGCAAGGAAAATTTGGTTTTATCAAATTCCTAACGTAATATTTTTGAAATATAATAGTTGTAAGTATTAAGTGATATTTAAGTAAGTGTATGCCATACTTAAAAGTGATTGTAAGAAATTTCTGGATAACTATATTTCTAATAGCTGGTTGCCACAGAACCATCGAATTTTTTAATGGATTATGTCGAAATTCTACTATAAAAGTGAAATAAAAACAGTAAATGTGAAAAATATAACACTATAGAAATAAACTTATTTAAGAAATATATTCACAAGTTTTTAAATATCTAATAGTTAATTTTCTTATTTTTTGAGCTTAATCAAAATATATGTTAATTCTGTGAAGAATGTTTGAAATTATGAAAAAAGATCCACCCTATAAAATAATATCATTATTATTTCATTGTGCAGCAATTTTTTCTTTAATATCAGTTTCCAAAACCAACACTGTTGAAACCGTAACTAGAATAATTTTACATATTTTAATTGCAATGATTTTTGTTGGAATGACAATTTCTGTATTGGTACTTTCCGACAGTTCTCTGATTGTATTGTCCATGATATTTATAAACATTGTACTAGTTATACAACGTTGTGTTCTGATACAAAAAATTACTAAGCTGAAGAAAATTATTGAAACCCTCAGTAAATTTGAAATTAGCAAACGAGTTAATTGGTTTTGGATTAAAATTCTCACCATGAGCATTATTTTTTCTCTAGTTTTTCTAAATATTTACAAACTATTGATCAAACAGGAATTTCAAAACATGTCTTTTTTTCTTTTCGGATATGAAATTGACAATGAACACTATAACAAAGTAGCTTACACATTATTGGAAATACATAATTTTATGTTCTTCACATTGCCATCGATTGTTTTTGGATTTTTTTATACCACTGTCTGTATCCATATCCGCCACATTATCAAGCATATCACGGCATCACACAGAAAAAGAAGGAATGCTAGCTTTGAAAAACTACTGGAAGATTATGCCATCATAAAAGCAGTTGTTCAGCGTATTGACAAAGACATAGGTTTACTTGTGTTCCTTTCTATAATTTTCACTTCATGTTACATGTGTTTTTCAATATACCTTATCCTCGATCCAAAAGTCCTCGAAGGATTATTTCTAAGATTTCAGATATATTGTAGTTTTCTCGGAAATTTTATTTTATTCATTATAATCACTGCTTCGGCCTCGATGGTAGAAGAAGCATCGCTGGAAGTCGGTTCTCGGGCTCAGACACTGTCAGAAAGCAGAGGAAAATCTATCTTTGTTCAGCAAAGGATCATAAAGTACTTTCACAAAGGAATCACATTAACTGTGTGGAGAATCGCTCCTATCAGAAGAAGTTTTGTTTTTGGTATAATAGGAATCATATTGACTTACACGTTTATGTTTCATGGTTTCAGCCAATGAAAAACCACATGGAAGACATTGAAAATAATTTATTCTTTCAACGATTCATTTCTTTCACTGAAAAAGAATTTAAATTAGTATTCGTTTCTGTCAAAAAAAAAAAAAAAAAAAAAAGGTTTTTTACAATATTTAGTAAAATATTCATTTACACAGTGCACGGCTATCATTGTTTTTATAGTTTATCAATTCAGTGAAAATCTGCCTTTGATGAAAAATAAAAAAAAAATGACAGTTAAGTAAAAACTATTCTTATTGTCCAAAGATTAAGTACATTTACAAAAA
>BPLQ01000040.1:0-86015 GCA_021605075.1 Caerostris darwini | reverse complement strand
ATTTTCATGATAAAAAATTATGACAATAATACAGAAAAAAGGAACTCAACGCTTAAAGAATCATTCTAGAATGATCAGATCATTTAGGAAAATAAGAAATATAAGTTCTCCTTTGTGAAGATTTATACCATTTTTTTATTTATTAAAACATTCAAACTTAACTCTCTTAGATGTACATGAACAAAATGTAACAGTGTTAATTGCATACTGTATTAGTTGCAGTGCTTTATTATAATAAATGATGTACTGATTTTTATTAAATAAAAAATATGCCTTATAATTAAAGAATTGAACAAAAACTTTTTAAATGAAACATTTTTAAAAAGCACTCACATGAAAGTCGTTTTCAAAACACCTATCTTTTTTTCACTCATAACAATCATAAAATTTTGAATAATAAGATAAAACTCTATAGATGTATATCAGAAATGAAAAAAATTTAAAATATTTCCTATTCAATGTACAACGAAATTTTTTTACTATAAGGAACATTTCAAACATTAATTCTGTATATAAGTTTGAAATATAAATTCATAGAAACAAAATTTTTTCTTTACAATCATGAATACGTTTGTACTAAAACAAAGAATTTTAACATATTTTGAGACTAAACAGCTTCAGCAATTCATTTAATTAAAAATTTACTTTAAAACAACAGCTTTTATTTTTGTAATAGTTTAAAATTTTCTCATGAGAAAAAAAAATCTTCACTCCAAATAAAAATTAACAAAATAATTTTACATTTTTCAAGATAATTTATAAAAAGTAATTATAATTTTCCATCACAAAAAATCGCTCATATTTCATTACAATAAAACAAAAGGTTTATTTTCATTAAAAAAGTGAAAATGAAATTAAAACACATTTTTCTTTTCGCTTTATTCGATAAACATTTTTTCCTTTAATTTTTCAGAACACTAAAATTCATTCTCACCGCTTTCTTCTAAGATGCCGTAACTTAAATCGAATAACATGGGGCCACTGATGACATTAAAATTAATCTTCGTAGAAGAACAAGAGCAAAAGAAATAAGTAAAACAGAATGTGAAACATGGGCATCAAAAAAAAACATGCTTCCCATTTATCGCATGCAAATTTACACCAGACCAGGCAGCCACGTTTAATTGCGAGTTAAACCTTTATTTCCATTTAAGAAGTGGAAGATAATTTAAGAAAGAAGTATTAGGGCAACTATAGTAAGAAATGAAGGAACCTACAAGAAGGCGAGAGTTTTAAAATAAATGTGCCCACAAGTCACATAACATACCATTTTTTTTTTTTTTCTACCTCATTCCAAAACACTATTCAATCCTGGACTACATTAACTCCGAGTTGAAGTAGCAAAGGGCTGCTCTTAGTTAGGAAGGAAAAAAATTAACCGATGGTTGCATTTTTCCACTTTCTTTCACACATTAAGTTCGGGTAAACAAGTTGGCACGTAAATCTCTATGTAAAGGCGGCAGTTTTGTGCCTTACTAATTATGTAACATTCATTACAATGCACAAGAAGAATTTTTCACCCGCCATTTCTTCTTCCCTGGCTTTTTCTTTTTTTTTTTTTATTTCTTATAGGAGACCGTTATTACGGACGATAAAACAGGTCAATGGTGCTTGTGTTATTTTATTATTTTCACTCCATATGCAACCGGAGATAGGAACCACATATATACTTACAGGAGAGATATGGTCTGAAAGAGATTATATTCTAAGAACATTGAGAAAATATGCACTGTTCTTTCTTGTAGTGGAAGATACTAGAAACTTTATGCAATGTTGAATATCAATATCTAGAAATATCGACTTTTTGGTTGTCCAGTTATGTGTAAGGAAAAGACTGAGGATCGCACAACCGAATAAATAAATTCTATATGAAAGGGCAGTGAAGCTACGAGTATATACTTACTCTGCATTATTTTATGAAATAGAAACTGTATTTACATATTTTCGAACATATTTTTTTAAAAAGGCATACAAAATAGGAAAATTCAATATAGATATTATTTTTTATTATCTAAATCCATTTAAAAAGAAAAAGTTGTGAAAATAATTCAGAAAAAAAAAATTCAAAACTTAAATAATCAATATAGAATGATCAGATCTTTTAGGAAAATAAGAATATTAAGTTTTTCTTTATAAAATTAATTTTATTTATTAAAAAATTCAATTTGAACTTTTTTACATATACATAAATAAAAATTATCAATATCAATTACAGAATATATTATTTGCAGTATTTTATTATAAAAAATGATGTAGTCATATTTATTAATTAATAAAAAAATATGCTTTATAATTAAATAATAGCTCAAAAGCTTTTTAAATGTAAAAGCTCTAAAAGTACCACACATAAAAATAATTTTTAAGACACTTTATTTTTTTACTTACTCCACCAATAAAGTTTTACATGTAAAATAAAACGACATAGATGTATTAGAATTTAAATATGTAAAATATTTCTTATGCAATATACAAGGAAAAGCTTTTACTATAAAGAACATTTGAAATCTTTGAAGTATTAACTAATAAAAAATATGCTTTATAATTGAAGAATTGCACTTTTTAAATTAAAAACATTCAAAAAGTACTACACATAAAAATCATTTTTGAAACACTTTTGTTTTCACTTACTCTACCACTAAAGTTTTACGTAATAAGATAAAACATCATAGTTATATATTAGAAATTTAAAAATGTGAAATAACTTCTTCAATATACAATGAATATTTTTTACTATAAGGAAACATAATTCACATTTAGAATTTGATTTTATTAGATATGACATATAAAATAGATGCTATTGACAATAACCTATTAAATTTTTACATTAGATTGTATTATTAAACATTATAGCTAGTAAAACATCCCATTCTGCAATATTAACAGAAGTTCTAATGTTATGTTTACCACAAAGCAGTATTCTTTTTAATTCCTACAATGTTTCAATGTTTTACAACATAAAACGTCTTATTTTTTTTCTGAATTTATTTCTAAATTTTCTTATACCACTCAAACTATCACACATAAGTTTTTATAATGCTTATTTATTTATTAATAAGCAATCTGTTCTAGATGTTAACAGTAAATCAGTGCTGCTAAAACCCATGGGAAATTATGTTTGGCAGTAACAATTTTTTAAAATTATTCATACATTGTCTCTATATTATATTAAATCATTTCTAATTAATAAATGCAGCTTAATTTGTAAAAGAAAAATATATGTTTACTACTTCTAAAACATATTTGACAAAAGATTTTCACATACACTGATTCACTGTGGACAAACAAAATTTAACATTGCATTAATTTAAATTATTTGGGCTAAATAATTATTTTGAAAAATCAATTACTTAGTTTAACATTAACCAGGGAATTAAATCTCGACTGATAACAAGTTTTTCTTTAAAATATTTCCTCAAAATAATCTGAAATAAAAAAATTACCAATTTTATTCAGTTTTATGTTATTATGAAGAGTTTTCAATAAATATATTACTAAAATAATCATCTTTAATACGAAATTTTAATTCATAAATTAAAAAATTTATTTATCTATTAGTTTTAATCAAAAGAAATAAAGCTTGGATTTAAAATTGTGCAAGGAAAAGAATATATACATCCAATTAATCAAAACAGTATAAACTTTTCATTCCCCAATAGCTAATTAATTTTAGAAACACGTTATATTATGTTTTCTGAATTTTCATTTTAAATACTTGATTATCAATTTTCTGTCATATGCTGTTCCTTTTTTTTTTCCTTTGAATTTTCGAAAGCATTGCTTCGTTAATTAACTTTTTCCCTACGTTTCCCTAAATTGCACGACTCTTTTTCCCCGTTCGATATATAGCGTTTAATTACACAAAAGTCTGAGCATTTGTTTCTGATGCTATACTTTTTTTTTTTTATACTTTTTTTATTTAAATTTTAATTAATCTCGGTTTCAAATCTCTTTTACAAAAAGAAAGATATTATTTGTGAAAAAACATCAAATCTAAACAAAAGAAGGGAAGATAATATTCGAAGAACAGGTAAATGAAGAAAGAAAAAAGGGAAAATGGAAACGATGAACTTTAATTAACTGTTTTCTGAAAAGGGATATTTTCATTTTCTTCAGTCCATAGTTGATTAATATTACTTTTTTTTTGTCGCAATAAATAAAGGCAACGTGATCAAAATGATATTTATCACAAAGTAATTCAATGCGTAACAGAATAAACAAAACGCGGGGAAAAAAATCGTTTTCAGCCTAACTCCAGAATAAACACTTCTCGGCACGATTTTTCAATGTTCCTTGTCAAATTCTTCGAATAATGAGTTCGCTTAAATTACTTGAGATTCGATTTATATTTCTCATTAAACAAAGGTTTAAATACAGGTCATTAGTTAACTACGTCTTTGCTTCGCCTCATATTTATCATCCCAGATTCATCCATTTTAAATTGTAACAATTTATCGTTTTTAATTTAAGAAAATCCCAAACTTTGATCTTTGCCATTCATAAATATTGATGAGCATTTCTAATTGCAATATGGCAACAGGAAGGAAATCTTTCAGTTTTATTTTACTTTTTTCTTTCGCTAGTGTTCTATCAGATAAAAATTTCTCATAATTAAATCATTGATTTTAAAATTATTTTATAAAAAATATTATAAATTATATTATATATATAAATATTTTATGTACATAGAAAAATATTTTATATATTATATATATATATATATATACAAGTAAGTGCTTATGTATGATGGTGTGTTAGCATTTCTGACATATCCTCTTATTTATTTATTTCTTTTTTTTTAGAATTAAAACAATGTCCCTTTATTTTTTTTATATTTCTTATAATTCTTTCATTAGGTTCTTATATAATAATTATAATTATTAAATTATAATTATTATAAATAACAAAACTCCTGTTAATTTCCTTTTAACTAAACTTTAAAATAATTTTTATTTTAATTATCAACAATTCCTTTTTGTATCAATGTATTATATTTTCATTCCAAAATAATAAGACCTATTGTTGATAAAAAAAACAATATAATTTAATTATTGCTTATTATTATAAATGTTAAAAAATGAATACTCAGAAAAATATTAAAATTTGAAAGAATTCCACATTTTCTTAATATTTTATGATCGCTATTTTATTTACTATTTTCTATTCTATTTTGAAATTTTATGCTATCTTTTACAACAGCAAAGAATATATATAATTTGTAACAATGATAAAATATGGATATTCCTTTTATTCAATTTGTTTTAAAAATAAAAATGTTCTATTATCACTAAATTATTAAAAAAACTCTTTTATTTTTTTATAAAAATGAGTCATAATAAATGAATAATGAATGATTTTAATTATATTTTTAAATCTCATGTAAAAAATAAGGCCGAATAAATTATAAAAGTTTTGAATCATTTTACACACCTAACGAAAATTATTTTAATAGAGGATTCATTAATATTACATAAAATAAAATTTTTAATATTTTTAAATTTGATGTTTAATTAAATCATTATTATTTTATAATTAAAATTGTTGCAAAAAACTGAAAAATTTAGTTAATATCCAACAATGATTTTAACTTCTTGGTGATTACAAAATTAACAATGTTTTTAACTAGCTGGTATTAACTAAACTAACAATGTTTTTAACTTGTTGGATATTAACTAAATTAACGTGTTTGTATTAATTAAATTAACAGTTTTTAACTTGTTGGTAAAATAATGCCTAAATTAAAAAATGTTTTTTTGACTTGTTGGTGAAGGATATTAAATTTATAATTTTTTTTTTTTTTGATATAATTAAATCTCAAATTTATTTTATAATACAATTGTAAATTAAGACTGTTTTTAACTTGTTGGATATAAACTAAATTAACTTGTGAATATTAACTAAATTAACAATGTTTTTAACTTGTTGGTATTAACTAAATTAACATTGTTTTTAACTTGATTGAATATTAACTAGCATAATGCCGATAAAATGCAAATTTTACATTTAAAAACAAGGTTTTTACATTTAAAATTGCTATAGAATTCAATAGCACATTAATACATGATATTTATATGTAGTTATTTTTTTTTAGTTCATAACATATTTATTAATTAAGAAATGTCATATTGAAAGAAAAAAAGTTAACAAAAATTTAATGAATTTAATAATAGTAATGTATTTATTATAATTTAATAAAATATCTATTTCAATTTATTTGCATATATTACAATTTTCAATATATAACATTTTCATGAATAAATTTGTGGAATTTATACAACTTCTCAAAATGTATGATAAAATACGAAGTTAAATAAAATGTTTATTCGATTCCATCTGTTTCATTCTCATAGTCTTCAATATCATCTAATAAAATACTAGCGATATAAAAATTTGAGGCTGTTTATATGGACTAAACATTTTCTAAAACGCATTTATTTTACGATATCAAAGTGACATGTCTACAGCCAAACTTTAAAAAAAAAGATGTTTTTCTTTGTTATGATGCTATTCATGCACGAATAACGATAAGAATAGGAAGATATGAAGTTAAATTTTACCATAAATATGTTTTCGATATTTAAATGAGGCATATTGCAAACTACGATGTTCCTTTTTTTTCAATATTTATAAAAGTTTTTGTGAATTTGAGGAGAAATTTTTTAAGTTTGTTTTATGTCCATCTCGAAAATGGTTTTCAATATTTTTTTTTATTTTAGATAAAAATGGTATTTTGTTAGTGAATTGGGCTTTTGAACAAAGGGAATTTGGTCTACACCATGGCAAGTCTCAAAACACAATTCCTTTGTGAACCTAGACAATTTCTACATAGTTCAGGTCAAGTATGGATACAATAAATAAGGCAGTCAGAAAGTTTCTCTATTGAAATATGGAAGGTAGTTGGTCTTCCTTCAAGGATTCTTCCGTCATCCAGATACTACTCTCAGAAATGTTTGTTTTAAATTATAGTGGCTCCAGGCTATAATGTTGGTCTAAAGAAATTGTTTTCCTATTATATAATGGTCAACAACTCTAAAAAGTTTATGGACAAACGTGAAGAAGTGTTATTATTATACTGCCCCTATATTGGAAAAATATTTTTTTTTATTTTGGAATTTTTTCATTTATAATTTCAAAATAGACAAACTTTTCCGATATTAAGATTACTAATACAGTAATGCTTATTTCAGATGTACTGAGGAAGTCACAGCTGTAGAAGGTAGCTGATCTTTCTGCCAGGATTCTACTGATAGAGATTTTTATTAAAAATTATAGTGGTTCCAGGCAATAATGTTGATCTAAACAAATTGATTTCCTATTATATAGTGGTCAACAGACATAGAAAGTTTATTGGACAAACGTGTAGAAGTGTTATTATCGTGTATTGCACAGATATTGGGAAAAAAATGTGTATTTTTATTTAGGATTTTTCTCAATTATGACGTCAAAATAGACAAACTTTTTCGATATTAAGATTACTAATACAGTAATTCTTAGTTCAGGTGTAGTCAGGAAGTCACAATTGAATTGTAGCAGGCAGTTGGTTTTTCTGTCAGGATTCCGTTATTCAGATGTTGCTCCTAGAGGGTGTTCGTTTTAAACTATAATAGTTCCAGGCAACAATATTGATCTAAAGAAATTGTGTTCCTATTATATAGTGACCAAAAAGCATAGAAAATTTAATGGACAAACGTGAAGGAGTGTTATTATTGCATATAGCACCGGTATTGAAAAAAATTTGGATTTTTATTTTGGATTTTTCTCATTTGTGATGTCAAAATAAGCAGACTTTTCCATATTAGGATTGCTAATGCAGTAGTTCAGGAGTAATCAGGGAATCACAATTATAGGAGGTAGATGATCTTTCTTCTAGGATTCCGTCACTCAGTTGCTACTCCCAGAGATGTTCGTTTTAAATTATGGTGACTCTAGGCAACAATGTAACTCCAGCAACAATGTTCTGCTTCCAAGCTTAATAATAATGTTGATCTAGAAAAGCTGGATTTTGTTTTAATTGATAATTTGTTTGATTTCTGTTTTGTATTTACATAAATAAATTCATACATAAATCATTAAAAACTGACACAAATTTATATAAATATTTTTAAATTATTCATTATCCCCTATACAGTTACATACATAAATAAAATACACTCATATCAGAAATTATTTCCCAGACTCTCTTTCCCACGCAGAACTTCATTGCTAATTTAATTTCTCTTACAGCTTATATAAATTCATGAGACACAAATATTTTAACCTGAGGAACAAAACTCCGATGGCTAAATCCGACAAACTTTACACATAACTGCAGATTAGTATTGATTATATAGATGGACGTCGTGCTGTTAATAGCTATATTGTAACAAATATACAAAAGTAATGTGATAATATACTTATGCAGGCAGCACAATTGAAAAGAAAAATAATTAATATAAATGTTTAATTGCCATAAATCGATATCGAATAATATTACGAAATTCCGTCAGTGATTCAAAACTCAATAAAAAAATTAATTTTTTTAAAAATGAGGCAATTGTCAATGAAAAGATTTTCCATTCATTAGTTTTTGTCTAAATGAGCATTGAAGTAGAATTTAGTTATTTTGATTTCTAATAATATGTTTTAATCTTTAGATATAGTTAATACCGTAATCTTTATAGTAAAAAGAAAAGTTATTTTTCTCTAGTGAAATAAAAGTGTTTTTTTCTTTTTAATTATAAATCTAATGCAAGATATATTTATTTAATTGTTTAATGAGACGTGTCAATACAAGGAAATTTTAATATAAGTGTTATAAGTAATATTCTTTTTAATCGAAACAGAAAAAATTTAAATCATGCAATTTATTTTTGTATTTATTATATGATTGGGGTTTCTATTTAGTTAAAAAGCTGTTGAAAGAAGTTAAATAGCTGTTAATATTACCTAAATTAATTTTATAATAAAAACTCACGGAAAAGTAATTTTTTTTTTTACTTTAAACTATCATAAAAAAAATAACATATTCTAATCATACCCTTCACATTTTATTTAAAACTAATGCACTTTTAAAAATAAATGAATTTTTAATTTTCATAATCCCTTTATTAGCATAACGAAGGCTTTATTTTTTATGCTTTATTTTTTTCATATATTAAAAAAAAACTTCATGCTTATATACTTTTTTATTCGTTTTAAAATAAGAAATAATAATAATTCTAGTATTTTAATATTGGTAAAAGTTGATAATCGTATGCAAAGTGAAAGATGGCCCCATATTCATCAAGCATTTATAATATATATAAAATTCCTATAACATAAATTTTCCTTTTCTGTTTTAATTTTACTATTAAATAATGAGTCTTTAATTTAAAATAACTTTTCTATTAATAATATTCCCTTTTATTATATAGTTTCTCATTTAAGTTCTATAATAAGTGAAATTACATGCAAGGCTCTAATTTAAATAAAAATAGAGTTGAAAATTATCCTAAACTTAATCAATTTTAATTGCTTATTTTTTTAACTAGCTCATTTACTAACCGCTATAATCATACAATAGAAAGAAATTTATAAAAAGTATTGTTCAATTCATAAAATTTACCGGAATTTACTTATTTTTTTAAAAATAAGCCATTTTTGTCCCTACACCGCCATCTGTTGGCCATTAAGGTCACTAAATGTACAACACGCATCGTTCACTCTTTCACACAATAAATAGTAACCTACATTTATCACACAAATTTTATACTTCTCACTAAAAAGAAGAAAACAGGTCTTTCGAATTTTCAAAATGATTCAAAACAAAATAGCGCAACCCTTGCAGTATCTTTTAAACACCATGTTTTGAAAAGTTTTAATTTACTTTTAATGCATTTTCAACTAACAGCTAGTGCTAGAGAAGTAAGCATTTTACTGTTAAATTTCAGGCTTAACAGACTGTTATTCATGTTTATGGTGCTATTTAATGAACAGCTTTCGAAGTACTAGCCTGGCCATTGCTCGATCTTTCGGAAAAAGAAGAAAATAGCGTAAACAGTTTTTGGCACGCAATGTAAGAATCAAAATCTTGAGGTTTTAGTGAAAGCGTGATGAGCTGGTGTAACGCAACCGAGACGAAAGAACACCCCTGGGGTGATTGCTGGAAACAAAAATATTTCTTGGGAGAATAATAAAAATTCATTTCTAGGAAACAGAAGCGTGGTTATAAAACACTGAATGCAATCTTTTATGTGGAAATTATTATTTTTATTTTATTGTGAATTTTGAAAGAATGTTTAATAAAGCATCGAGAAAACTTTTTAATAGAATTGGTTTTTATGTAGGATCAATTAAATTAAAAGAGTGGATTTGGGCATTGAATTGAACTTGAAATCGAATTTGGAATCGAACCATTCATGGATACTTGTTAGTGGTTCGGAATCCACTTTAAACTGAAGGTCCTGGTCTGTTTAGCCCTCATGCGCACAAGATGACCATAGAGTGACACACCAAACCACATCAAAATTGTTTTATCAGTTAAAAAAACAGTTAAAGTATTAACTAAAGATGAATCACTGCTTCATTGAAGCACAAATTAAAAGTTTGTTATCTTTGCTTTACTACAACTTCTTCAAGACCTTTTTACTACGCCGTTGCTAAATTCTGATAAAGTCAAAAACAAGCAAGTCCAATATCATGGATTTGATCTAGCTCTACTGGAATTTTGGAGATTTTCAACAACAACAACAAAACCTCTTAAATTAGTATAAAAAAATGTGCTTCAATAATATGCTTCACTATTTTCAATCCGTTTTGTATGGATCCTAGGTTATTTTTAAACACATATGAGTCAATTTCTTTCAAATATGTCATTCAGAATGAGTTTTCAGCACTTTTCCCTGTTATGATTGCAATAATACAAATCCCTCAAGATTCACTCTGAATCAGAAATGGTTCTATCGCCAATCTTTCATATCAGTAAAACGGGGCATCCCTAAGTAATCTAAAGTAAAATAATTACAACACATGACGAATCAAACATCAGTTTTAAATCCATTTAAAAAAATGTAAACTCGTACTAATAAAAAATATAACAGATGGTTTCTGAAAAATAATTGTAGAATTAGATTTTAAATACGGGTATATCTTTTTTAGCTACAATATATTCTTGGCACCTTTAATAAAACTCCCCATAATAAAGCATTTCTTTATGGCTACTTAAATTTATTTAAGCCATTATTTAACTTTATAAGCGTTTCTTATTATTATTTTAATAAACCTTCTTTAATAGTTATTTTTCTCTTAAAGGCAAAATGAGAAAGTCTATAACTGATTTTAGAAATTAAAATAACTGATTAAAATAATTGATGAAAGCATGGCCTTCAAAAAATACTTGAAGAACTAATTTATTATAGATTATATATTTTTCATTTATTTTTGAATAATTGTCAGGAAATGTTATTCGATTATCTATTTTTTATTAAAAGTTCGAATTATCTCGTTACAAATATCTTAATATGGCTCATTTGGGGATATTTTTTATTTCCTCATAATTAAATCTGTCTCTCAGGTCATGGAAAAAATTAATGTTTACACAAAAAAAAAGAAATTTTGTTGTTTTTATTGTATGCATATTTAATTAACTGCGAACATGGTAAAAATATAATTTTTTTTGTCATGTCAATAATGATATTTGAGTTTTCCCCATAAACATTCTTATACTATCAAACTTATTTATACAGAATAAATGGATATAAATAAGTTACTTAATAACCTAAAGTGCAATATTTCCATCTAGTGAATGATGAAATTTAAATTCGGAGATGAGGGAACAAATAGTAGGGAGACAGTGTCTCGCGGCGATTTGCAAGTTACTAAATGAGACAGCAAGATACACGTACACTTTGTCAGAATCGAATTAGTTGTGATTGCAGCTTCACTTGATTACGTTACTTCGCCACATTTTCCCTTAGGTAATCCCTGTTTGTTATTTTGGTCTAGTTCTAGACTTTTCCAGTATGCAAGCAATAAGAAGTGAGGTTAACCTGGGTCAGAATAATAGAAAGTAATTTACATTCATATTTTAAATAATTATTATTTTGTTTGTCCTTAAAATAATTTACTATTAATTTAATTAAAGCTATGCTATTAATTTAACTAAAGTCTTTTGGCTTACGATTATATAAATAGGAATAATAATTAGTATGTTTTTTATGAAAAATAATTAATATACACTTAAATGCATCAATAAGTCTTCATTTTAATGGTAAATTTGTATGTTTAACTCAAATGAATTTTAATAAATATTTTAGAAAACAAAAATTTAACATCAAATTACGTTTTCAATTAAAAAGAATGAATAAACGTAAAGTAAGCAATTATATTAAAAATTATATTAATTAAAAAATTGTATTTATATAATACATTTAAACAGTCTCTTCAATGAATTTTTGTTCTATTCGATTTAAACAAATGTATACTTAAATGGTATCGCTTAATTTTTCTTTCTTATAAAAAAAATTTCAATTTCTTTATAAAAAAGATCAATTTTCTGAAACTAACTACATTTTTTATTCTTTTTAACTTTTAAGCTGAAAATAAAATTAAAATAATGTCATTTTTAATGGCCAATGAATATACTCAGCAAATATAATTAGCAAAATATGAAAATTCAATAAAATATTGAAACTCTCTAAATTTAATTTTAACAATCACCTATTTTATAAAATTAACAACATTTTAATTTTATTTTTAATCTAAAACGAAAATAAGAATTATTCAAGTTTAAATAGTAGTTAAATTTAATTTTAACAAACACCTATTCTCTAAAACTGATAGTTTAATATTATTTTTAACTTTTAAGCTGAAAGGAAAATAAGAATTATATCAGTTTGCTTGGTCAACGAATATACTTAATAAAATAGGAAAATTAAATAAAATATTGAAAACCACTGAATTTAATTTTAACAAACAGCTACTTTTTAAAATTGACAACATTTTTTTATTATTTTTAACTTTTAAGCTAAAAAGAAAATAAGAATGACGTCAATTTAAAATGTTCAATGAATATATATTTAGTTAAATATGAAAATTTAATAAAATACCGAAACATTTTAAATTTAATTTTAACTAACAACTATTTTTTAAAATTAACAACATTATATTTTTATTTTTAATCAAAAAAGAAAATGAGAATTATGCAAGTTTATATGGTAGTTAAATTTATTTTTAACAAACACATATATTCTAAAACTAACGACAGTGTATATTCTTTTTTACTTTTAAGCTAAAAAGAAAGTAAGAGTTATATCAATTTCAATGGTCTATTATTATATACTTAGTAAAATATGAAAATTCAATAAAATATCGGAACTCTCTAAATTTAATTTTAAAAAACACCGATTTTCTAAAATTAAATATTTTATTTTTATTATTTTAATTATTTTGTTGATTTTATTGATTGATCATTGATTGGTTTTATTTTAGTTTATTTTATTATTTCATTATAATTTTATTTACATTTTTATCAATATTTTATTTTTATTTTTAATCTAAAAGGAAAATCAGAATTATGCAAGTTTAAATAGTCAGTAAATTTAATTTTAACAAACACATATTTTCTAAAACTGACAATATTTTATTTATTGATTACTTTTTTATTGCAATTATATACATTTTTTAAGCTGAAAAAAAAGTATTATATCAATTTCAAAGGTCAATGAATATAGTTAGTAAAATATGGAAATTCAATAAAATACTGAAATTCTTAAATTTAATTTTAAATAATTTATTTAACATCATTTTATGGACTTCTTTAACCACTTTATATCCTATAGTATAACACAAATGACAGAAAAACCTCTTTTATGCAACAACTTCTGAGTTGGACATTGATTTGTTATTTTTCCAGACCTTATTCGATACATACCATAAATATCCTACAAACAGTCGTCATCAAAATGACTAAAAGCCCTACTACATTTCCTGAAACTCCAATAATAAAACTACAAAACACATATGAGTAACAGTACTTTACTACAACAAAACGAGCCATCGTTTACATACATCACCAGTAACATGCAGTCCAAGAAAATGCATTATTTCGATTTAAGGGTCAGGTCCATTTGGCCGTAAGCCACGTTTCGATTCATATTTTTCATTACTAATCCCAGAGTTTTCTTACTTACTTCCTTTCTTCTGCGTACCAAATCCATAAAAGGAATCGGCTGATCACCAGCATTACATAAAGTTGTTAGCCAAGACATTCATTTCGCCTGCAAGATATGCTTATGAGGTGACCTATTTACATGACAAAGGCAGTAAATATCAGACAAGCACCTAAATCAATCTACTGAAAATGGAAACTCGGTGGAGTTGAAAGGAAAATCAGATTAAATTACCAGTCCGATTCCATTATATTAGGTGCACTGCCAATTTAAAGTTTTCTGTAAGTGAAAAGGAAGGTTGGAGAGAGGGATTTCGTCGAAAGGCTTTGATGTATGTCACTTCGCTTTTGCTTGTTTGTTTCATTGGCACGCTTGATGAATGTTCTTTTACTGGGCTTTTGTCTCAACTGGTCCTGATCCTTTATTTTCTGAATTGTGTTAAAAGGGACATGAAATAAAACTTGATGTCGCAAATAAGCATTGATCACTGGAGAGGAAGATTAATTTTTAGTTGTATTTTTTAAAAGAAACCCGCTTTGTTGACTGGAGAAATCAATCTAATAAAATTTATAGAAGATTATCATAAAATTTATAGTTAGTGTAAAAAGACATTTTAGAAATAACGATAATCTAACACAAATTTTTAATAAATACACAGATTCGTTTTTAAGGATAAAAATAATTATATCAGAATTGTAGCATTTTTTCCATGGGAAGAGATATAGCATTTTTTTTCCCAGTGTATAGGAATGTATATTCTTTAAAAAGGGCATAATAACAGCCCACCACTCAAATTTGACAGCAGATAAGCAGTGTTGTGGATATTTATATTACATGCAATTAGTGTTTTGTACTAATGAGAACAATCTGTCACTCAGATCTAATTGTAGATATTCAGTGTCATAGATAATCCTGCAGCATGAAATTAGCGATTACAGATGGGATATGGATTACGACATAAGTTTCTACACCGTGATTAGTGTTAAATCATGGGCGGAGGAAGTGTCTACTCCAGTTAAAAGTGAAGGTAGCTGATAGTCGCAGGTTTCGGGTTCGAATCTCGGCTGTGCCGTAGATGTTTGCAGTGTTTCGCAATCCAATTTAAGCGCTCGGTCTCTATCAAATATGACTATAGAGCGTTAGGAGTAGGGCAAACAATCCTATCCGGTAAAAAGTCAGCACCATGGAGACTTCTAGAGAATCGGACTTTTATCTGCGGGTGCTCCATCACAGCAAAAGCTACCCCCTTTCCCTCCTTCCGTGAGACCACACGAGTTCTTGTACTTGGTCTATATGTTGCTGGCTAAAAAGTGGGATAAGAAACAACACTATTTGAATTTGAATTTAGCCAAATGCTGCAAGAAAGGAACCACCAAGGAATTCCGCGATGTGTGCCAGTGAACAAAATGCGAATTTTGTCATGGTCGCTTAAAATCTTGTTGCTTTATTATCTCCGCTCACACACACGTATGAGCTTACATATTCGTCACACAAAATTCGCGTCTTTATTTTGAAGTAGTTAATTTTACATTTCATTCAGTTCTTTTCATAAAATTCTACAAACTGTGCAAATTCTCTTCATTTTGAACAGTGTGTATGCAATAAAATATATTGTTGGCAATCCACTTTAAATTGTAAGTCCCGGTCTAATAGGATCATAGAGCGTTGTGGAGGTATTGTCCGTAGCATATATTCAAGCTACACGTGCCTCCTGTGTTAGTGCTAAATGAGTAACAGCGGTGCAACACTTGCTTACAGCATGAAGATTAACTGTCTCTGTATTGCCAGCTGCATTAAAACAACAACGAGTAACGCAATAATGAAAGATATATATCCTTCTACAATTATTATCAACATTGTCAACATGTGATTGATCAGTTAAAGAGATAACGTGTTTATTATCATGTGTGAACATGATGTTGTCCTGGTTTGGGGTCTGTGGCGTTGTCTAAAAATGAGGGTCAAGCAAATAAAACTCCATTGCAAATTTTGGCGGAAAATGGTACTTTGGGACCCTTAACTCTTGAAATGATTCATGAATAACGTTAGTCTTAAGGAATTTTTCTGGAGAATTTCGCTTTTGTTTGAAGTGTTTTGTAATATGGTTTTGAATTACTTTTCATGTTTTAGGTTGGGATTTTAAACATTTATATTTCCAATGCCTATAAGTAGTCGTAGTTCTCTACGACATTTTAAACATTTAATTCCTTCTTGAAGTTTCATATTTATCACTTTCGGCATTTTCCGATGCCTATTGAGCTGTATAGTGCTTCTTATTGTATTTGGAATACTTCATTCTTCATTTTTATCATGTGTGAACATGATATTGTCCTGTTTATGGCTCATGACTAGGGATTGCAATATCGGACCAAAAGTTCAATACCGGTATTCGGTATTTTTTTATTTAATACCGGTAGTAGAAATGTCATTGGTGCTGTCATTTTACTTATAATTTCATCCAAATTATCTTCTTTTTTTTTTCAAAATTATCTAAAATCCCTGATGGCTTGGGTTTAGAAACTATGCTTAAGTTTCTATATTCATCGCAATTAGATTATTTCATCTTTAACAAATTTGTATCATATTTCGTTTTTAAATGTGTATGGAGTCCGCTTGTACTTCATTCACTTTAATAACTCTTGAACATTTTTTTTACATTGTGCCACCATATTTTTTTTTCATCACATAAATAATGAAACTAAACCGAAATACTATCAACTGATTTTTCATGTTCTTTAAAGTTAATTCTTATTTATTATTAAGAGGTATTATTTATGAGTGTATATGTAATAAATCTGAAAAACATTTTGATTTCTAAAGTATGATATACAAATACAATGCGAATAACAAACTCATCAATTTAAAAAAATATCGAAATATTACACGCTTTCTTCACAACTACAACCTTGTTTTCACAGATCAGAATTCTGAATAAGAATTCACAGATAAGAATTCTAAATTTCTAGTAAATACCGAAAAAACCAGTATTTAAACTTGTGAATACCGGTATTACAAAATTGTACAAATGGCTCAAAATACCGGTATTTGGTATCCCGGTATACCGGTATTGCAATCCCTAGTCATGACGTTATCCGAAATTGAGAGTCAAGCAAATAAAACCCTATTGCAAATTTTGGCGGAAAATTGGGCCCCTTAACTCTTGAAATGATTCATAAATAACGTTAGTATTCAGGAATTTCCTGGAGAATTTGGTTTTTGTGTAAAGTGTTTTGTAGTATGGTTTATGGAATAATAATTAATAACATTTATTTAATAATTGAGAGTCTTTTGCATTTTTTAAATTAAAAAATATAAAAAACTCTTAATTTCTATTGTGTAATTTTAGAGCTTAGCTTTTTCCAGCCATTGCTTATGGCATAAATATTAACTGTATCTGTATTGCCAGCTGCATTAGAAAAAAATATATTCCAAGGAAATACTGCATTTTTTAAGTTATATCCACTTGAGGATAAGTATTTTTTCTTAATCTTAACGCACTTTACTCTTTTGAGGTCATTATTTTCCATCTAATTACTGTCTCACATCAGCTACTTTCCGGAAAGGAATTTTTTTTTAATATTTATGCAATATCCTTAAACGCAAATGACAATGTGTCAAATAATGAGCCATTAAAAAAAAAGTTATTCAGCTCCAAAGCAGAGATAATGAAATATTTGCTTAATACAAAATTTATTTACTTAATTGTTTTGTAAAAAAAAGAGGAGCTCAGAGAACATTAAATGTTGTTTGGCAAATAGAAACAAAAAAAATTATATTTAATAAAGTGAGAGATTTTAGTGCTCATAATAAAAATTTTATTTCGCCTTTTAAATTATATGTTTTTTGACAATTTATGTCTAAATTAAAAACTGCACTGTTATGTAATTAAATATATATGGAAAGATAAATCTGTGAGAAACAAATTAAATTATTTATTAATTATTATTATTTGATTTTAATTTATGAATCTAACTGATTTCTAATAGTGGATTGCAGCTTATTTTACTAAATATTTCATATTATTTTTTTAAAATATTCGTTAATTCATTTCCAGTAAAAATATATTAATTCCAAACATAGCAAAAATTGATTAAATAAACTAGTTTTCTTATTAAAATATCTTTAAAATATTAATAAATATTATTTAAAACAAATTAGTTTTCGTCTAGTTTCTTTGTTTTCAATAAACAGTCAATTTTATAGAAAACAAAGTATATAATAAATAAGTATTATAATCAGTAAATATGACATGTATTATATGGTTTTATTTATTTATTTTTGAAATATTCATATCTATTTATTTTCATTTGTTAATTCTTCATTTTTTTTTTTAATTTATAAACATCAAAAGAAAAAAAATCGTCAACAATTAATGTCATTCAATTTATTTTTCATTATCATTTTAATATTAACAAAAAATTATTCAAATAATAATTATTTCTATTCGTTAACAATTAATGCCATTCAATTTATCCTTCATTATCCTTTCAATATTAACAAAAAACTATTCAAATAATAATTATCTATTCATCATTGAATCATTCATCAACAATTAACGTTATTCTATTCATCTTTCATTATCATTTTAACACTAACAAAAAATTATTCAAATAATAATTATCCATTCATCGCTGAATCATTCATAACAATTATTACTGAAAATTAATATTAAATTCACAGTCGAATCTAAAAGTTAAAAATCTAATCGAATTCAATCTAGTCGAATTTAAAAGTTAAAAATCGAATCGAATTCAATCTAGTCGAATCCAAAAGTTAAAAATCATATCGAATTCAATCTAGTCGAATTTAAAAGTTAAAAATCGAATCGAATACAATCAAATCGAATCGAATTCAATCTAGTCGAATCCAAAAGTTAAAAATCAAATCGAATTCAATCTAGTCGAATCTAAAAGTTAAAAATCGAATCGAATCCAATCTAGTCGAATCTAAAAGTTAAAAATTCATATCATAAAGACTTCGATAACCTACAATTGCCCCATTCATAACTCATAATATACAAATAATTTTTTTTCGCAGACGATATACAAAAATATACCGAATTATATTCTTCCCACGAAAAGTTACTGGCAATGGCTCATAAATATGCTACGAAACGAATGCTCTTTTTTTATGTAATAGACCACCATCTTTGACTCCCCGATCTGAAGGTAATGATGCCGAATATTCTGAGAAAGTTGAAGTAAAGCTAAAAGATGAGCCAAGTCATTTGGTGAAGTCTTTGTATATGGCACGAAGATGATGGATAGTTGTTTTCGCCGGTAAACAATTCCATCTTCTGATATATTTTATTCTTCTCTCGTACGAAGGTTAAGAGATGACGAAGACGGATGGAAGATATCATATGGAGTGCCTATTGCCAAAGCCTGAGGATCAGAATGTACATAATTAAAAGATAGACCTAGTGTCTTCAGCGTCATCTTTAGTTCCTAAGTTAGAGGGAAGAAATTTTCTGATGATTTACATGTAAATTAACTCCTTTGGACGGGAAAGTCGAGCGATATATCACGCCATGTTAAAGCTTGCTTTGTGTTATGTTGGAATGTTCAGCAATTTTTGTAATTCATCGTTGCTTGTTTTTGTACGAATAAGTTGTTTAGGCAACAAATACAAATATTTTTTATTTACAAGATTAATTAATTTTATATAGCTGTTTTATAATATTAGTTAATTATAAAGCTAATTTATTAATTAAATTTATATAAGTTTCTTCCCTCATTTTACCTCAACCATTTTGGAAGTATTATAAATTGAACTTCAGGAAACATTTGCTTTACATTTCACAATTAAAAATTTCTAAAAGTACCCGGTATAAAAATTTGTATACTTTACAAAAAGAAATGCAAGAACTAATGCATTTTTTTAAAGAAATGATATTAATACAAAAAAATTAAGTCTAAATTTTACGGGCATGAGCCTCATTTTACCTTATATATATATATACGAAAGAATTTAGTATATACTTCATAGTTAAAAATTTCAAAAAGTATTGAATATAAAAATCTATATACTTTACAAAATCAAATGAAAAACTATTCATTTTTAAATAAATGATATTAATACAAAAAATTAAGTCACATTTTAATAGATGAATTAAAATGTGATGAGGGTTCATAAAAAGTGATTAATTAATCACATTTTATGAACCCTCATTTTATCTTATTTTGAATGTATTATAAATTGATCTTAAGAAAAAAAATTTAGTTTATATTTCACAGTTAAAAAATTATATAATTAAAGTATCTGATATAAAAATCTAAGCAATATTATAATAACAAAGATAAAATAAGGCAAGTTTAAATAATATAAACAATATAATGTAATAATAAATATTAAATATAAAAATAACTATATAATATAAATTACTAATAATGGAACTGCTATAATGGAAACTATATAATATAATAATAAATATTATAATATCTATACTTTACAAACCCAAATGCAAAAGCTAATGTATTTAAAAAAAGATATTTATACAAAAAGATAAACTCTAATGTTAATGGGTATTAACTCTCAGTTTACCTTAACCATTTTGGATGTAGTATAAATTGAACTTTAAAATTATTATTAGTTAATATTTCACAGTTAAAAATTTCTAAAAGTAACTAATACAAAAATTCTATATACTTTACAAAACCAAATGCAAAAAATTATTAAATTTTTTACAGAAATAATAATAAAAAGATTGAGTCTAATTTTAAAGCGTAAAATCTTTTTCAAAAAAAAAAACTATGCTGACTGAAAAATAAAAAAAATAAATTATAATTTTAATTAACACTTTAAAATCATTTGTTTTGAATTAAAATACTTCAAAAAATATTACATTTAATATTACTTAAACATTGTATTTTTAACTTATCTACCTAGAAAAAAACCTGTTAATCACTCATCACAAATCGGAAAATAAAATTAAGCGGATTAAATAAGAAAACAAACATTTTATTACTAAACCAAGGATAATGAAAGTTAAATTAAAATTAATTTAATCTCTGATTACATTAAAAGTTAATTTATTTTTCAGAATGAAGAGATTAATATTTAGGAGCTTAAGATAAATAATACTCCTAATTAGGGGATTATTATTACAATCATAAACGAAGGACATCAGCTAAAACAGCACTTAAAAAAATAATAAATTTACATTTTATGAAATTGAAATGTAATTAATTTCATTTCAAAAAAGAGTTTCTAATTAGCTTTCAAAATATTCAAACTTGCTTCGTATTAAAATCTTTTTTTTTTTTTTTTTTTTATTAGCTGTAACGTTAAGATTACAACTTAAAATACAGATATCATTTTCCGTAAGGATTTACTAAGTCTGTAAGATAATCCCTGTTAATAAATGCTTCAAATCAAAAATATTTAAAATAAATGTTTAAAATTAAAATTACTTATAAAATAAAAGTAAAGTGATTCATCTGTTAAATAACTAAACTTCATTTATAGTAATTAATATATTAAAAACAGCAGTATTCACATCAAATCTTTTAATCAATGACAATCTTATAAGACAAACTTAATTTGGACAACTTCAAATATTAAGCTTTTTCAAAATTTAGACCGAAAATTAAAAATAACTTCAAAAGGAATATAAAATTATAAAATAGCTTAAACATCATGTGTAACGTCTCGGCCTATGCTAGACCTATAAGGGCTTCAAGAAAATGGCCACTTTCATTTTCATGGAAACACTTTAATTTTTATTTACAAGCATTATATATATATGTATATTATGAAGTATTCTATATATATATATATAGAATACTAGTTATTACAATTTATTATTTATAAAAAAAATGAAGAATCCAGAATTAAATTTTATTTGCAAGTGCAATTCACTCCAAGGACGGAAATTTTCAGTTCTCCAGTCTAAAATGATCTATTTTAGCAGGTCTGCGGCAGACCTTAATTATCACACGAAACAAGAGTGAATCACTTTGAAAACAGGCAGAAACTCCGGTCTATCCAGTAGCTTCAGAGAAAAAAAGAAAAACAATACTTCCCTTCCTTTAAGAAAATCCGTCAAGAAAGTCAATCCAAGGGTCAGTTTCCTTCATTTTTCATTGGAGTTGACACTTCCTCATCCCATGGTTTATCACCAATCACGATGCAACAACTCATGGCGTAGTTCATATTCCATCTGTAATTGTTCTAACCTGTGAAGATCGCATAGACCATCGCTAATTTCGTGAGGTCTCATTATCCATGACACTGAATATCTGCTATCAGATTTGAGTGGCAGGTTGTTCTCATTAGTGCAAAACACTAATTGCATATAATATAATTGTCCACAACACTGCTTATCTGCTTTCAAATTTGAGTGATAGGTTGTTATTATGTACTTGTTAAAGAATATACATTTCTCTCTACTGGAAACAAAAGGTTACAGCACTTCCCGTGGGAAAAATGCTACACCTTGTTATATATTTGGGTAAAAAAGTCCTTAAATGCCTAAATAAACACATTTTTCTTTAAATTACATGAAAAAAAAATATTGCATGTAATATTAAAAGAGACAATATATGAAAGGGGGAAATAACATCAAAAGAATCATGCATTGAAAAACATTCCTCACAATAGACACAAAATTCCGGTTTAGCATATAAGACCTTAGAAAAGCAAGGTCAAATAGGAAACACAAAACATGTGAAATAAAGCGAGATATTTTCTCACTGCTTACAAAATATTTATTTTTTTCAATCTATCTGATGCCAAACACAAGTCTCAAAACAAATTACAGTTTTTTCATGAAAATTAGATGATAAATTAAAATCGATGTAAACGATAACTTAATTAGCTTCAGTTATAAAAAAAAGAATTTTTATTTAATAACGAAAACCCTACAATAAAAAACATTCTCCACAATATACACAAAATGACAGTTTATCATCTAAGACCGTAGATCAAATAAGAAATACAAAACATGTAAAATAAAGCGACATAGTTTTTCATAGCTTTCTTATCTGCTTATAAAATAATTAATTTTCCGATCTCTCTCTCTGGCCACAAATCTCAAAACACAACTTTCACGACAGTTTTGTCATGAAAATTAGATGATAAATTAAGTGGAATGTAAAAATTAACTGCATTAGTAAAGCAAGAATAAATAAAGAATATTTGTATAACATCGAAAATCATGCAATAAAAAACTTTCCTCACAATAGACACAAAACGCCGGTTTAGCATCTAAAACCGTAGAAAAGCAACGTCAAATAACAAATACAAAAATGTAAATTAAAGAAAGATCTCATAATTTTCACATGGCTTTCTTATTTGCCTTGCCTTGATTGACTTGACTTTGAGATTAGATGCTTTATCTCAATTTATCCAATTAAAGAAAGGACCTGAATGGCCGATGTCTAAATCTGGCGCTCGGTGCCACATTTCGGGTTTGAATATTGCCATGGATGTTTGTAGTGGTTCGGAATCCACTTTAAGCCGTAGGTCCCAGTCTCCTGTGACTGTAAGAGCGTCACGGAAAAGTCAGACTTCTACCTATGGGTGCTCCATCAAAAAAGCTGCTTCCTTCCCCTTCAATCATTAGTACGTATGGGCTCGTGGGCTTGGCCAGCCAAGTTTAAGAAACAACAACAACAACTTTTGAGAAGAAATCAGAAAAAGAAAAGAATGTACAAATAAAAACCGATTTTCAGATAATAAATGGACTTCAACTGATTCCAAAAGTATTAATGAAAAAGCACCGAAATGTGGCGTCGTGCAGAACTTCTGTCACTAAACTATACAAAAAAAAACATTTTTTTATTTGTATATGAAATATTTATTTTTCCAATCTCTCTGTTGTCAAACACAAGTTTCAAAACAAACAACGATTTTTGTCATGAAAATTAGATGATATATTAAATAACTTCATTAGCTTCAGTTACAAAAAAAAAAAAAGAATATTTGCGTAACAGAAAACTGTTGTGCGATGACCTTGCCCACATCCTGAAGAACGATATCAATTTCAGAGAGGGTGTAAAAGTTGAGAATATCGAGAAGCGCTATTGATGCGTTCTTTAAAGTTAACTTGGCAGTTTTAAAGTCACCGACGCAGATTTATGACTGTTTTTATAGTCGCTCCGTATACTTTGGAATTTATAGGCTCGTTTGGGGCTGCAGAATGGTAAGTGAAATATGTCCGAAAATCTCCTGCTTTGATGACAGTGCCACGAGCTTATGGCAGGAGTAACGGCGAATGTTTGATTTAGCAATATTATTTAATCCGCACTCCTTTAAGATGAATCGGAAATTCTCCGTTTCATTTCACTCCCTCGTAAAAGAGATATACCGGAAAGAAAAACTTTATCTTTTTTTTCTTTTCCAATATTGCGTTTTACTTCGAAGAAAATTATGTCTATGGTTATGGGAGAGTAAACATTGCCAAAATCGATAATATTCTATAGTGTGATATACTTCATTTCATTTGACTATCGATAGGATGAAAAAATATGATCTTCAAACTCATTCTAATTACCAATAACAAGTGATATATCAATGGAATAATTGACATGGACAATTTATTCATTTAATTTTGATATTAACTTTTCTTGTATTTCAGAAACAGTGCTGATTATTTAAGAGTTTTTTTCTCAATTTACATAACTAATTAACGGCAGTTTGTAATCTTTAATAATCCAGATCTTACCATCCCTTACTGATTTAAATAACTGAGGGTAAAAAAATTCTAGTAGACGAGAATTTTTAAAAAGGAAATTAAATTGGCTACAAATAATAACCATATGAGGCAACTGCAGGAGATTTGTGAAGCAATGCGTTGTGCAAAATAGTAAAACGATCATGTAACAGGTTGTACGGTTAATATCGTATAAACTGCACAAGGAGAGAAACCTGGCTCAAACTACGTAAAATTAATCACAGAATAATACCTCTAAGATGTGTAGCTTTCGAAAAACATATCCACTTTTTCGCCACATCCTTCACCATAATCCACTTTTCTATCTCTCTCTCTCTATCTCTCTCTCTCTCTCTCTCTCTCTATCTCTCTATATATATATATATATATATAAATAAAAATATATAATAAATAAAAATATATATATAAATAAAAATTCAAGTTAACCTCAGAAGTAATAAACCTGTTTATTTGCAACTTAAAAGTTATATTTTGTTCTACTTCCCTTCAAGCCCCAAACTTAAAATTAAAGATATTATGTATTAAAAAAGTCAGCTATCATTATTATTATTATTATTATTATTTATTTTTTATTTTTTTTTTTATTTTTTTTGCTTTAGACAATTCAATCGTTCTCTATCTATAGCATTCTCTAAGGTACAAAGAGCAAAAAATTATTTTTCTACCGAGTTGCTATTTCATAAAATTGGTTATTCTATTTACTATATACTCATACGTTGTTTTCTAAGAAACAATGACGTGCATTGTCGGCAAGTCCTTAAAGTCGGTAACTTATTTTTCTTCGAGCTATAGAGGTAATTAGTTTCAAATGATCGAGTTTTAAAGGTTGTAAAATCAAACATTGCTAATGTTCGAGATACAGAGATCCAATTTTTTTTTTTCGAGTTAGGGAGGGAAGATATATACCAAAATGGTTTATGGGGATTGACTAATTATTTCTGCTGATAGAAGGTTGAAATTTCGAGTAATGGAGGTTTTGGGGTTTGAAGGGAAGGGAACAAAAATTTTCTTCGAGTTTTGGAGGCTTTCGACTTATCGAGGTTCGACTTAAAGAGGTTCTACTGAATATACTACGGTACCTCTATATACGTCCTTAATGCACCAAATTCATTATTGGATTAAATGAATTACTGAATGATAAATCTGTTCGCACGGAAAAAATTTCTATTTTTATTGGTATATTATAGGGATTATATAAAATAATTTAAACACTGCTTATACTAAAATACATAAATTACAAACACAGTTGTATAGCAGAAATATATAAGTAAATGAAGATCTGTCAAATTTATTTTCTCTTCACAATCTTCTTTCTGTACTTGCTGGGAGGACTGTACATCTAGTTGAGAATCATCAAACTTGATGCTTACAAAAAATTTCTCAAAAAAATTTTATTTTCGATTCCTTCTCAGGATGGAGTGTGACATTGTCTGCTTAATCCAGACAGAGTTAATCCGAATTTTAGGAGGATTTGTGGGGGTTGAACTTCTTTGCAAAAATTTTGATATTCTTATGTTTCATAAAGATTTTAACGCAAGCGGGTCTTATTCCAAACAATGATTGTATACAAATCAAAATTCCTCGCATACAAACAGGACATATATATACATGTCGAAATTGTTTCAAAGAAGATGTATACCGATGTACTGATTTTTTTTTTTTTTTTTAAGTGAGCAATTTGTAATCTTATTTTTTACTCTACTGCTTTTGTTTAACAATAATTCTCGTATGTATATCCCTTAGACTTTTATTACTGTTCATTGAAACAAATACCCGAATCAACTGTGTCTTTACTTTCAACGCAAACAGTTTTTCTTAATATGAACTGCACAAAAACTGCTTCTTATTAATGACAACTGCAAAATGCTTTTCCCGGTTGTAAATGTGCGTGCATGGCAATGTTTTTTTGTTTTCAACTGTTTTGAAAAGATTTTTTTTTTTCCACCAGTTCTTTTAGATTTTTCAAAAGCTGCAAAAAACACTCCATAAAGGAAAAAAAAAGTTTTGAATAGCAATACTTTTTCGAAGCAGAATCATTATTCATACACTACGTGATAGCGCAAAATACGATACCAAGAAGGAAAATGCCAGGAAAAGATATAAATCACAGACTAGAGCGCAATTCATTAAGGAATATAAATGATCTGAAATGGTCATTTGTTCAGCGATATGTACGATATAAGAAATAAGGGGAGTACGATATATTGGAAGGAACCAGCAAATTCGGCATTAATAGTACCAGCTCTGTCGGCGAAGGAAACCGGTAAGTGGAGCTGTTTATCGTCGCAGAGGAAACGTGTTTTAGTGAAGACACCATGTTGCCGCCAAAGGAGGCACTTTCACTAAACGAATGACTTAACGAGGGATTTCATGATCAGATTCAAAAATTTAGATTGGTTGTTGTATCACATCGGAAAATCTACTTAAACGTCCATGATAGAGAAGTTGTTTAGAAGAAGGGAATGCACCATGCATGAAAGTTGCTGACGGGGACAGAGAAACGTCAATACACTTAAATCTAAGCATCCTCCAGAAAGCATTAGCTACCCCACAGTCCACTTTAGTCAACATATTGCTGTATGTGCAAGACATCTTGAATGCTCCCAAATCCAGGAGGACCCTTATCCGAAGATTTGCAACGAACGTACTTACACTCATGGAGACTATTGACTGCATTTGATCCTTTTGTAATGTTGTTGACATAATGTCACATGGACGACGTAATAGAACAGGGTCCTATTATCGAATGTGTGGCACCGATGCTTCCTTTTGTAATGTTGTTGGCATAGTGCCACATGGACGACGTAATAGAACAGGGTCTTATTATCCAATGTGTGGCACCGATCCTTCCTTTTGTAATGTTGTTGACATAATGCCACATGGACGACGTAATAGAACAGGGTCTTATTACCCAATGAGTCACGATTATTTCAGCCATAACATTCACTGTGTACGAATCTAGCGATAACATGGTGAGAAGTCTAATCTAATCTCAATGTTGAAGGCCACACCGCGTAACAATGTGATCTCAAGGTTTGGAGTTGCATCTTCTATGATAGTAAGTCCCCGCTGGTAGCACTGCAACGCCCCAACGATATGTGTATGAGATGCGGTGGCACTATTCTTCCTTTAGGGAGTGTCCAGTGCAATTTACCACCAGAATAACGCTCAATGAAGCAATGGTCGGGTCTGATGGCCAAGTGACTAACGCTCGGTGCCACAGATTTCGAGTTCTAGTGACGGTAATACCATGGATGCTTGTTGGGATTCGGAATTCACTTTAAATTGTAGGTCCCGGTCTAATACGGCTGTAGAGCGTAGACATAGGGCTGACAACCATACCCCGGAAAAAGAAAACATCTCTCGTCTCGAAATCTGCCAGCAAGCAGACGGCTTTGGCCCACCAGGAACTGTTGCGCCAATGATGATGGTGATGAAGCAATGGTTGCATTAGACAGCAATGTATTCAGGTACTTGCCTGACTTGATCTCTCATCTTCTCGATTCGTAGTATACTTATTGTTCAACTTCCATTTGGAAATATATTTGTACATGTGTGTATTTGCAATAACACCAGTTTTGTTCTCCTGATTTTTCGATCCAATTAATAGGTCCATTTATTACACTGACCCTAATAACCTTGCGTTTCCAGATTTTATAATAACAGCAAATTGCCTTAACATTTCTTTTGATGAAAGCTCTACATTATAATAACCAGAACACTTTTAATTATTTGTTTTTGATTTCATTCACAGCAACTGTCAGCGGCCTTATAGTTTTCACGCCCTTCCAACGTAGTGCATTTTGTACTCCCGCGTGCTTGCGGAGTTGTCCCTAACTCTTAAATATGTTAATAAAATTAAGTATAAAGATTCATGACTTTTAATTAATTGGGCTGAATCCACTTGGGTTTCGATTACATTTTATGATAGTTCCGCTCCATATATGTACTGCGTCATGTAATGCTGAATGGTAGAGACCTGAATGGCCGAGTGTCTAGCGCTCTGACGCTAGAAGCCACATGTGGGTTCTAATCCCTGCGGTACCATGGATTTTGTAGTGGTTCCGAATCTTCTTTAAGCTGTAGGTACCGGTCTCATATGACTATAAAGGTGGGCTGAAAAGTTCGTAGTTTGACACATAGATGGCGCTACAAGTATTAAATCCATATGATTTTTAGTTAGCCCTAACCTTCAAGTTAGGACTTTAGTTAGCCCTAACGTGTATAAATTTGACAGCTGTTACACTATTAGTATGTGAGTTATAGCATTTTTAGGGAAGCAACTTTTGTTAGTTTGAAAAAAATGGATAAAAAGGAATTTCGTGTGTTAATAAAGCATTGCTTTTTGGCCAAAAAAAATACTATTGAAACCAATGCTTGGTTTGATAAACATTATTCGGACTTTGCACTACGAAAATCAACCGTAGAGAAGTGGTTTGCTAAATTTAAACGAGGCGAAATAAGCACCGAGGACGATGCACGCAGTGGACGCCCCAAAGAGGCTGTTACCGACGAAAACATCAAAAAAGTCCACAAAATAATTTCTGACAACCGTAAAGTGCAGTAGATTGAGATAGCTGAGACCCTAAAGATATCAAAGGAACGTGTTGGATGTATCGTGAATGAATATTTGGATATGCGAAAGCTCTGTTCAAAGTGGGTGCCACGCGAACTCACAATCGACCAAAACAACAACCAATTATCTATGTGTCAGCCTATTACTTTCAGGTGAAAATAAATTGTACAAAAATTTGAATTTTCAATCTGATTAAAAGAGGGTTTTCATTCCAATACAGTTCTAAAACAATATAATTCATTTTATTTTCTATCTGTAAGCTATAACCATATAAAACAACCCATTCGAGGAGTATTTGCATGGCGTTATTATATTCACAATAACTGAACATACTGATATTCAGTAATTAAATTGATTTAATAATGATAATAATGGAAACTCCTTTATAAAGCATGACATTGCAACTCTTTTATCTCTTTATAAACAATGAAATTCTTACCAGCGAAAACGGCAAGAGGGAGGATATATCTCCCACCACGGAGTTATCTCATTCAAAACGATACACGAGGAAATGATAAAGAAGAAAAAGACAAGTTGAGACATAAATATAACAGCAGCTTATTAAATGCGAAGCAGCTCGCGGAGATGAAATATGGACTCGGTCCATATTTCATCTCTGACCTGTGTGGAAGAGTCAGATATCTCTTCCCGACCAACCGTTTTGGCATTCTGCAACTCATAAACTGCAACCGTGACAACTTTATGGGCTATTAAGGGCGCTTCGACGGATAGACAACCACAATCTGCTTTCCTCTCACTCCCTTAACTAAAAGATTTCCCGCAAAGCAGGAAGAAAATTATGAAACACTGGAGGCAACAACTCAGGGTGAAATGCACACGAGTGCAAATGGAATAAAGTGATAGAGCTTCAATTTCTTCTTACTATCTCCCTGTTTCTTTCTTTTTTTTATGTGAAAACATATCGGTAGCAGGTTCAAAATTGGAGCATTAAGTTTTCATGTCCAGTTTGAAATGTTAATAAATTCAAAACTATGCATAATTTGGAAATATCTAAATATATAAGCATGCAGAGAAAAGGTTACTGGAGAGGTGGCGAAAAATGATCTAAATTCTGGCAACGTTCCCGCTGTTATATCTCGGGATTTAAAAATGATATGGGAGTGATCATGAGTGATCAAGTACTCATTTGAAAGGTCTCGACGAGATCTAACTAAATCAAACAATAAAAATCACAATGAAATAAAAGGTGAATTCCAATTTTAATCCAAAGAATTTATAAGTGTGAATTCCAAAAGCTTTTTTTTCTAATGCAGATGGCAAATACTTAGACAGTTATTTTTTATGCAGTAAGCAACGGCTGCACAGTCGTTACTCAGTTAGCACTACCCAAGGGGCACGTGTAGCTTAAAGATATGCTACGGACGCGAGTAACACTACCCCCGCAAAGCTCTACGATCCTATTAGACCGGGACCTACAGTTTAGAGTGGATTCCGAACCACTACAAACATCCATATAATATGGGCCTATATAGGCCTAATTATAAAATTTCACCCAGGATTCGTTGCATATGCAACGAAAATGGAAGCAAAACTCGAGGAAATATTTTGCAGAAAGTAGAGGGACTCTGGACGAATCCAAAATGTCAAAAAAGTTGCATGCAAATTTGGTTTGGCTTGATTTGTTGCTCTGTAGTAATTTTCTGCACACTTTGGGCTAATTAGACTGGGACCTACAGTTTAACGTGGATACCGAATCACTAACAAACATCCATGGCACCGCCAGGATTCGAACAATCTGCTTTCCTCTCACTCGCTTAACTAAAAGATTTCCCGCAAAGCAGGAAGAAAATTATGAAACACTGGAGGCAACAACTCAGGGTGAAATGCACACGAGTGCAAATGGAATAAAGTGATAGAGGTAGAAGTTCTTTCTATCTCCATGGTTTTTGATATGTGAAAATATTTATAAAAACGGTATGGACAGCAGGTTCAGGATTGGACCAATACGTTATCATGCCCAGTTTGAAATGTTAATAAATTCAAAACTATGCATAATTTGGAAAATCTAAATATATAATCATGCAGAGAAAAGGTTAGTGGTAGGGGAGAGTCATGTAGGGGTAAATGGCCTAAATTCTGGCGCCATTCCTGCTGTTATAACTCGGGATTCAAAAGGGGTACGGGAGTGATCAAGGGTTCATTTGAAAGATCTCGATGACATCTAACTAAATATAACAATAAAAGTCACAATTAAATAAAATTTATAAGTGTGATTCCAAAAGTGAAATCCTTGGTGAAATTTTATATTGTGGGCCTATATAAGGTCTTTTTCTTCTTTATTGACGCAACAGCCACTTGATGGGCCATAGCCGCCTGCCTACTGGCAGATTTCGAGACAGGATATGCTTCTTTTTTACGGGGTAGGGCTGTTAGTCCTACACCCAACGCTCTACAGTCATATTAGACAAGCACCGAGGCTTTAAAGTAGATTCCGAACCACTACTAATATCCATGGCACAGTCAGAGACTCGAACCCGAAACCCGTGGCATCGAGCGCTAAAGCGCTAGTCACTCGGCCGTTAAGCCCCTATATATGTCCACATTATAAAATTTCACCAAATATTCGTTGCCTATGAAACGAAAATGGAAGCAAACTTCAAGGAAATGAAGAAAGTAGAGAGATGCAGATAGACAACGTGAGCGCAGGGCCCGTGGTCGAAGTAAAACCATTTCCACCAGTGGATTCACGGCCCTTAGAAAACCCACCATTGATTACACATGTGCCAGAAACTTGTTATTTGCAGTGCAAATGTGTAACCTACATAGGCCCATTGTACCTATTTTAACATCGTGCTATTTCAATAAATATCCGCACCATTCATTCATTCCTTTATTTCAACCACTACCACTCAAGTCCTCTTACAAATCTGTCCACAGAGATGTTTTCACATATCAAGGCAACGGCAATAACCAGGGTACTGTGCCACCTTCGGTAATTTTTTTTTTCAATATGATTGATTCATGTATAAAAAATACTTACTATCTTCAATGTTTCCTAATTTATTTAAGCCAGAATTATTAATAAAGATTATAACCAAGACTAAAAAAAAATTGAAAAAATTTATTTTAATCTCTTATTTCTTTAATAATATAATTCAAATTTTCTAATGAAAAAAGATTAATTAGCTTAATATTTGTGGAAATTTTTTCCACCATGTAATTTTAGACAGAATGGTACACACTGGTAGCGTACAGGAGAACATAGGTTCAAATCCAACAGTAACATGAGATGTAGGTACTGCTTTCAAAAACAAGTAGACACGATAATGGTTGAGACAGCACATTAAGTATCTTGCATTGATAATCAGCTGCTTTGAGTTTTCCAGGTTTCTCTTCTCACATTTCATGCATATGTGTGGAAGTTACATTTAAAAATCCTCCCAGAAAGCAATAGCCTCCTCCTCTCTGTCAGTGGATTATCTGTGGAATGAAAGAGTATATAAAAATATATTATTTTAATTCGTGTATGTGTAATTCATTGCTAGTTATGCCATAACTTTAAAGTGAATTAATAGATATATTATGTATAATGTGTATGTTAATCTCCCTTATTCAGTTGTATGTTAATATATTACTGATTCTGATAAAATTATCTCAGCATACTACAATACAAACTTCTTTATGTTACCGTAATTCAAATCTAGTTTGAGAACAGAAATTTACATCTCAAAATCAATATGATATATATCAGAAAATAAACATCAAAACAAAAAGGAAAAACGAACAGGTTAAGTAATAAGTAATAATAAGTAATAAGGTTTAAAAACAGTATTACATAACATTGTTTTGTAATATTTTCTTTTCAATGTGATTTATAATACTAATCAAAATTACATTTAAAAATATAAAAAAATTAATTTCTACCACTATAAAAATACACAAATAAATTATAAAATATATTCTAAATCATCATTTCTTGAACAATACAGCCATTAATTGTACAACTAAATCTGAGATGATACAAAAATTTCAAATGAACACATACAAAAAGAAACTCTGAATAAAATATTTTGAATCTCATTGTTAAAAACACTTTAAATTGATAAAAATTTTAAATAATTAAAATAATGCCTTAGAATTTTAAAGTATTCTATTAATTACATGGGATTTATTGAATTAGAGAGTTTTTAAAAATAAAGTTATAATTAATATATTTATCAATAATCTAAATATTATCTTTTAAATAAAAATCTAGATATTGTTTATTAACAAATCATTAAAATAAAATAAAGACACCTTATTGTACTATAATAGCAAATTCTAAAAATTAAAAATGCTGTTTTAGCATTGATTTTTGTAGGGTTGACAAAAAAATTTTTTAATTGGTTTCAAGCTCAATACAGGAAAAAAAAAAGCACATTTGAAAAATATATTTTTTTTTATTCAACATCAATTTACAAAAATATATAATAATTTATTCATCAATTATTTACAAATATATATTCAAATCAGTCAGTCTATAATATAAATATTTTTGAATAAATTAATGCCATTTATTTATAATATACAACTTACTAAAACATTTTCCACAAAACCCATAAGTCATCATATAAATTATGTTTTCATATTGCATGTCATTCATGTTTTCTAAAGCAATAATTAATTTGAAGTCATTGTCTTATATATATATATGTAAAGTTGAATTTGAATGATTTAAAAAACTTAAGCAATATATAAGTGGTGATACAGTAATCTTTCTAGGCAAAAACATACAAAACAATTTGTACTAATCTCTTCAATAATGTGATATGAAAATTTCATGAAATTTTTTAACCATTTTACAACATAAATAAATAAAAAAAAGTTTACAGTAAAATAAGAAAATATAAAAAAAAGTTTATTCAAATCAATGACTAATTACTATGCCTTTTTTTTCTAATTAGTGTGAAGAAAAATATATAAGTGAATCTGTATTTTACTAAAAAAAATTTTAATGCATCATTGATACAATTTTTAATTTGTTTCTTTTAATCTTTAAAAAAAATTTTAATTAATAAAATTAATTAAAGATTTTTAACTAAATTTAAACTTCGTCAGCTTGGAAAAACAAAAACCACAAATTCATCATTTTATTGTTAAAAATGAATTAGAAATGTTATGAATAAATAACATATTTGTAAAATCTTTTATTAAATTTGAATAATTTTAAATTTTGAAAAATTGAAATTGAAATCTTACAAAATTTCCTTTTTCTAACTCTAATCTTTTTCTTTTCTAAATCTTTCTCTGAAAAAAGATATATTTTCTAAATTATATAAATAACAAATATTATAACATACGAATTCAAACATGCACAGCGTGTCACAAAATACACATTTTACAAAACTATAAAACAAATTCATTCAGGGTAAATTTTAATTATGTGAACAAGAAATTAAAAAAAAATGGTTTAAATAGTATTAGAAGCATTTTTTAAAAGAATCTTTAAATAAGATTAATTTTTAAATGCATCAAAAGGTTTTATAATAAATTAAATATTCAATAATATAATATCTTTCATTTTCATATGAAACTCAACAATAAAATCATGCATAACAATAATAAATCAAATGTTTATCATAGAAGTTTAAGAAACATAGCATACACAGCATGTCATGAAACCTACTTATATAAATCCTATGTGATAATTAAAAATTTGATATAGAGAGAAAGAGAAAAAAAAACTACTTTTTTATACTTTTCCCTCGTCAACATATCTGCATAGATCTGAGATCATATGTAATAAAAATTATCTGATTGCATCAATACAACAATAAATATTATGTATAAATTTTAAATGAGAAGAAATGAATAAATACTACAGACCAGCCAAACTCATTCCTTGTTAAAATATAAATTAAAGTCAATTCATAATGAATATTTCATTTAAAAACTCATACATAAAAAGACACAAAATAAAACACACTTGCTTTTAAGCAAGTTCAATTGAAGTCTTATTTAAAATCCTTTGTAAAAGTCAGTTCTTTTTTTCCCCATCTATATGGTTTAATTAAATGAATTATCTTTACCAATATTCTTCAGTTTCATAAAATTCAGCTTAATATGATCATATGTAACAATATCAGATATTCTTTTACACCACACAGAATTTATATCACTCACTGGTGGATCTAAACAGAAGAAAATTTTTAATAATGAAAAAAAACATCACGTAAATAAAGCTTTGAATAAAAAAAAAGTTTGGCTAAAAATTATACGTTTCAACAAGTCTCTTAAATTTGTTTATCCTTAAATTTAGTAAGAACATAACATTTCATTACATAAAATTTTAAAAATTAAATTTTTTTTTTTTACTTTACTCGTGTTTCGAATATAGATGCAATTAAATAGTAAATTCCGACAGGTTGTTTTACTTGAACAATAAGCACTAAATATCTGATTCATGAATGATAAGTAAGTATATATTTTATTATATGTTTTCAGAAAAGAGACAAAATAATTATACATTAATAAAGTGCATTTATTTAGGAAGTAATCAAATTTTTTTTAATTTCACTCACTCAAACCAAAACTAAATAATAAAAGATTTAAGAATAAATTTTAACATCATATACCATTAACATTAAAACTTTTAAATGGTACTTTTAAAACATAACAATCAAAAAAACTTTCTCTCTTAGATAATCTATATTTAAAAAATCACACTAAAAAAATCATATTTAACCGTTTGTACATATTTATCGTTTGTATATACTATCGTTTTATATTTATCGTTTATATATACTATCGTTTTATATTTATCGTTTTTATATTTATCGTTTTATATTTATCGTTTTATATTTATCGTTTGTATATATTTATCGTTTTATATTTATCGTTTGTATATACTATCGTTTTATATTTATCGTTTGTATATTTATCGTTTTATATTTATCGTTTGTACATATTATCGTTTTATATTTATCGTTTGTATATATTTATCGTTTTATATTTATCGTTTGTATATACTATTATTTTGTATATACTATCGTTTTATATTTATCGTTTGTATATTTATCGTTTTATATTTATCGTTTGTATATACTATCGTTTTATATTTATCGTTTGTATATACTATCGTTTTATATTTATCGTTTGTATATACTATCTTTTATCGTTTGTATATACTATCGTTTTATATTTATCGTTTGTATATATTTATCGTTTTATATTTATCGTTTGTATATACTATCGTTTTATATTATCGTTTTATATTTATCGTTTGTATATACTATCGTTTTATCGTTTGTATCGTTTTTATCGTATATACTATCGTTTTATATTTATCGTTTGTACATATTTATCGTTTTATATTTATCGTTTGTACATATTTATCGTTTTATATTTATCGTTTGTACATATTTATCGTTTTATATTTATCGTTTGTACATATTTATCGTTTTATATTTATCGTTTGTATATACTATCGTTTTATATTTATCGTTTTATATTTATCGTTTTATATTTATCGTTTGTATCGTTTTATATTTATCGTTTGTACATATTTATCGTTTTATATTTATCGTTTGTATATACTATCGTTTTATATTTATCGTTTGTATATATTTATCGTTTTATATTTATCGTTTGTATATACTATCGTTTTATATTTATCGTTTGTATATATTTATCGTTTGTATATACTATCGTTTTATATTTATCGTTTGTATATACTATCGTTTTATATTTATCGTTTGTATATTTATCGTTTTATATTTATCGTTTGTACTATCGTTTTATATTTATCGTTTTATATTTATCGTTTTATATTTACTATCGTTTTATATTTATCGTTTGTATATACTATCGTTTTATATTTATCGTTTGTATATACTATCGTTTTATATTTATCGTTTGTATATACTATCGTTTTATATTTATCGTTTGTATATACTATCGTTTTATTTATCGTTTGTACATACTATCGTTTTATATTTATCGTTTGTATATACTATCGTTTTATATTTATCGTTTGTATATACTATCGTTTTATATTTATCGTTTGTATATTTATCGTTTTATATTTATCGTTTGTACATATTTATCGTTTTATATTTATCGTTTGTACATATTTATCGTTTTATATTTATCGTTTGTATATTTATCGTTTGTAACGTATGTATCGTTTTATATTTATCGTTTGTATATACTATCGTTTTATATTTATCGTTTGTATATACTATCGTTTTATATTTATCGTTTGTATATACTATCGTTTTATATTTATCGTTTGTACATATTTATCGTTTTATATTTATCGTTTGTATATACTATCGTTTTATATTTATCGTTTGTATATACTATCGTTTTATATTTATCGTTTCGTTTTATATTTATCGTTTGTATATACTATCGTTTTATATTTATCGTTTGTATATACTATCGTTTTATATTTATCGTTTTATATTTATCGTTTTATATTTATCGTTTGTATATTTATCGTTTTATATTTATCGTTTTATATTTATCGTTTATATACTTTTATCTATATACTATCGTTTGTATTTATCGTTTGGGGTATATTTATCGTTTTATATTTATCCAGTTTATATACCCTATCGTTTTATATTTATCGTTTGAACTATTTATCGTTTGGTACCCGTTTTATTTTATCGTTTGTATATACGTTTTATATTTATCGTTTGTTTTATATTTATCGTTTGTACATATTTATCGTTTTATATTATCGTTTTTTTTACATATTTATCGTTTTATAATTTATATATTTATCGTTTGTAATATCCTTTGATTTTTTTTTATATTTATAAAGTTTTGAGACTACTGGTAAATCACTTTTATACACTCATGGGAATATTTCATTTGAGGTATGCGTAATTTATGATTGCTTCTCTATAAATATTTATTTTTATTTATTCTGTTTTATATACCATCGTTTTAAATTTGATTGTTTGTATATATTATCGTTTCATTAAAAGTAAAGGTAAATTAGTTGTTTGTTTCTGTATTAATTTTCGTATTTATTTTAATTGTTTTTATATTAACGTTAATTTATGTGGCCGTCCTACGAGTATACGTAGACTAACGGCATTATTCCTATGTCGGTTTTAACACTATCGTTTTATATTTATCGTTTGTACGTATTTATCGTTTTACATTTATCGTTTTATATTTATCGTTTATATATACTATCGTTTTATATTTATCGTTTGTATATACTATCGTTTTATATTTATCGTTTGTATATACTATCGTTTGTACATATTTATCGTTTTATATTTATCGTTTGTACATATTATCGTTTTATATTTATCGTTTGTACATATTTATCGTTTTATATTTATCGTTTGTACATATTTATCGTTTTATATTTATCGTTTGTATATACTACCGCTTTATATTTATCGTTTGTACATATTTATCGTTTGTATATACTATCGTTTTATATTTATCGTTTGTACATATTTATCTTTTATATTTATCGTTTGTACATATTTATCGTTTTATATTTATCGTTTGTATATACTATCGTTTTATATTTATCGTTTGTACATACTATCGTTTTATATTTATCGTTTATATATACTATCGTTTTATATGTATCGTTTGTATATATTTATCGTTAATTTATAGTTTGTAATAATTTTAATTTCAAAATAATTTCAGAAAAGTTCAATCTATTAACATACTATGTTACCAAACATTGAAATTTTGAAAATTTTACTATCTAAAGTTAGAATTCGGTACAGAAAGTAAAGAAAAGAAGAAAGAAGAAACATAAAAAATTCGATAAGAAAATATATAAAATAAATTAAATGTTTTACCGTATTTTACAAAAGAAATTCTTGTTTTTTGTGTAATGATGTGTAAATGAATTACTACGTAATGATTAAAAACCAATAAATTTAAGACTCTTCAGATAATTGAAGATTTTGTTCTGCGGATAACTATACCTGAATGAATTTAGATAATTAAATTGAAATATTTGAAAAAATAATAAAATTAATTAATTTGATATATCAGAATAAAAATATTTGAGTCATACTTTATTTTCATTATGTGAATACATTAATTTATTTTTAAGGAGTCTTAGAATTTAGTTCACAAAAGAAATTAAATTTAACTGAAGAATTTTCTTTAATAATAAAGCCAGTGATTAAATAAAAATCATGCAACAATGATAATATTTTTGTAAAGTTATTTATATTTTTAAGAATAAAATGTCGTTGAATGAATAAGTTTGGAATTGTGCAGGAATAATTTGAATAATTTCATTTTAAAAAGATTGTTGTGATTTTTATGCTTTGTATGAATGTATTATAATAATTAGATTTAATAAATAAAGAATTCATGCTGGAATGAATATTTTGATAATAAATAAATTAAAACTCATATATATTTATCGTTTTAAAGAAAATTTACAGTTTGTAACAATATTTACTTCAATATAATTTCAGAAAAGTTCAATCTATTAACATTTGTTTCCAAACATTGAAACTTTTAAAATTATACTATGCAAATTTAGAATTCGGTACTTTATGCATCGTAAGAAAATTAATAAAATAAAATAAATATTTAACATTATTTTACAAAAAAAAAAAATCTTGATTTTTGTATAATGATGTGCAAATAAAATATTTAGTAATGATTTTTGTATTAGTTTATAAATGAGCATTCATTTTTTAACATTGACAAATTAAATTATTTTTATTTTCTATAATATGTCTACTGCAACTGACTTCTAAAGGTTCAACATTTATGAAGCTATTCTATTAGCAAGAAAAACTTATTTGTTGAAAATTTCACAGAGAAACAACTATAATATTTCTCATGTAATAATTTGTTTGTAATTGAATTAGAAAATAATGCATAAATATTTTTTATAAATATAATTTTTAAATAAAATTATACTATTTCAGGAATGGTTTGACCATAAATTAAAATGGGATCCTAATGAATATGGTGGTGTCCAACATTTGTATGTACCTGCTGAACAAATATGGTTACCTGATATAGTGTTGTATAACAAGTAAGTATTATTTATTTATTAACTCAAAAAAAAAATTCTTAAAATTAATAATGCATTTAATCTGGGGATTTTTTCTCACGAAACACCACTGTAATTTATTTAATTTAAATCTAATACAAAAATTTATGTAAGAATATTTGCTAACTTTTAACATTTCATTAATTAAACGATGTGACTCGTTAAAATTTCTCATGAAACCAAAATAATTCTTCCTAAAATCAAATAATGATAGTAATAAGTAAATAAATTAAATTATATTAAAGAATTTTTAATAAATATTGTTTAATTATTTTTAAACAATATTTGTTTCCTCGTTTTTAATATAATTCAAAAATAGCAGTAACTTTAGTGTAAAATAGTGTTAACTTTAAACATTTTATTAATTAGACGATATGACTCGTTATAATTTCTTTCGAAAATTTAATAAGAATAAAATAATAATTACAGTAAATAAATTAATTAAATAAAATTAAAGAATATAAAATTATTCATAAATGCTGTCTAATTATTTTTAAACAATATCTGTTTTCTCAATTTTAATATAATCCGAAAATGCCATTAAGAATATTTGTTAACTTTTAACATTTTATTAATTAAGTGATATGACTCGTTAAAATTTCTCTCGAAACCAAAGTAATGCATCCTAAGTAAGAATAAATTAATAACAGTATTCAATAAATAAATTAAATTAACTTAAAGAATATAAAATTATTAATAAATATGTTTTAATTATTGTTTACTAAAAGACACTATTTTAAAGTAAAAACTATCCTTTTATTGGATTCGTAATTTATTTTATATTAAATATTTGTTATTGCTCTAAATTTTCAACAACTTACTTCAAAGAAATATCAGATTTAGCATATTAATAAATATTTATTATTATTGTTCTTTATTAGGCGTAGGCATCAGAAAAAATAAAATAAAATGACCATTTTTAAAACAAAACTTTTAAAAGGAATGTTCATGATAGTTCAGCTCAACTTTTAAATTTTTAATTATGGGCACATGAAATTCAGAATGTAATGATACACAAGTGTTTTAAGTGGAATATTCCCAAAGATTTAGATTAATATTTTGCGTTCATTTGAGAAGGTTTAATTTTTTTATAGTCCTTTAATATTTAATTATAGGCGCTTATAATAAAAATGAACGTTTAATTTTTTTTCTTAAGTGCTCTAAATTTTAATTTTAATTCTCTATTTTAGAAAATTGAAAATAAAAAAATGAAACAGTTAACAAAACATGATAAGATGTAAATGAAACAATGCATTGTTTAAAAGCACAACTTTTAGAATCCAACTGTTTTAAACCAAATCGTTGTCCTTCAAACAATTTGAATTATAAAATGTTTTTGCTCCTAAATAACGAATATTTTTTTTACTTAACAACATTTAGCAAAATATCTGCTTCAGTAAAAAATATCTAAGAAATTTGATTTTGATAAAAACATTCAAAAGAATATTTAGTATCTATAACATCGTTAAACCTAAATAAGGAGTATGAAATAAATACAAAAATTTCTAAAATTGTGATTCGGATAAAATATACCAGGTTAAAATTTACTTTAAAATCTGTGATTTTATTATTTGCTTATATCAAGATCCAATACAAATATTTATTCGAAGGATTAACTAGAATTTATATTTGCTTTTCTACCTCCAATGCTAAACGTAAACAGTTATTAAGCCTGGAATTGATTTCAACTTCAGTATCCTGTTTAAAGATTCCAACTAACATTTAGTTTCAGTATATTTAGTATAACATTTTTAAAAGTTATAGCTATTAAAATATGATATTTATTGTAGAAAATCTAATAAGATGTAGAAGTTTATAAACTACATATAAAAAAAAGTATTAGATGTATAACAAATCACAAAAGGTAATACAAAATAAATAATTTCAACTTCAACAGAAATAGAAAAGATATTATAATATCAAGAGCAAAATACCACATTACGTAGCTTAAAAGTTAACAGAGAAAAAGCTTATATTTTTTCCTGTTAATGATACCACCCATAACATTTAAATTTTGAATTTAAATAAAAATGGGACTTGCCACTTTTCTTTGCAATATGCAATGTCATATTTTACATTATAAATAAGATATTTTATGAGTTTGCCAACAGAACAGACCAAGTATAAATAGTAAATATATAAAAATTGTTTCCATAAAGAACCTCTAAATTGCAATTATAGCACTACTCTAAAATAAAGATCTTTTGCATTTCTTTTTTTAATGAGAGTTCCTTTATTAATGAAATTTTTGATACAGAAACCAAGATTATTAAAAAAACCGAATATTTTGGTATAAAATGATCGGAGAGCTCTGTACCTTTTTGCAATATATAAACACAATGATTACAATTTTTACTTGATTCAGAGAAATAAAAATGGGGAATATTTCTAAACAAAACTTTTTGCTTTACTACTGTATTGCTCTTAATTAAGCAACTCTTTTTTTAATGCATGTTCAAAATTTCATTCAAGAAAGTCAAGCCTTTTGTGACCGTATTTTACACCACAATTATACAATCTTCTAAACAGATAGTGCAATATCTTATAAACTACTACAATTATTATGTATTGTGAGCTAGGAAACTGTGTATTATGCATTATTATGAATCTGCATAACGTATTTCTATGTGTTTGTTGGTAATTAGATGGTTCCTATTTCATAAATAGACAGATAAAGATGGCCCAAATTAACGACATGAAACTTATCTGAACATAGTGACACTTGTTTTATTTTGCCGGTTTTCATGGATTCTGGCAATAAAAGATTAATCACTGATATTATTTTTCTTCTTCATTGACGCAACAGCCCCATGGTGGGCCAAGGCTGTCTGCTTACAATCAGACTGCTGTAGAGACAGAAGATGCTTTCTTTTTACGGGGTAAGGTTGTTACTCCTGTGCCTAAAAATTATATTAGACCGGGACCTACGATTTAAAGTGGATTTCGAACCAGTACAAACAACCATGGCACCACCGAGACTAGAAAACTGTGTCACCGAGCTCCAGAGCGCTAGTCACTCGGCCATCAGACTCCAACGAATAATTCGCATATTAGTATCTGTTAAACATGAGAAACTGAAAAGGAAAAAAGAAAAATATAGAAAAAAAGTGGCATAAAGATTAGATAAAGTTTCTATTTAAATATATGGATATATCTGAAAAGTTTTGAAATAATCATGTTTTTAATTTCCCAATGTGAAATAAATTCGTATACATGCAAAAGTTTTTGTGTGAAGATATTGTGGTTTTTTTTTCTTTTTGATGCTATCATTCTAAATTTACATTTAAGGAAATTACTATTAACCAATTTAGATTAAGTTGTAAGAAATAAAAGTAAGCAAATAAAACTAATTGTAATTATAAACTTCATCAACATAATTTTTTATTGTGCCTTATTATTCCTAATTTTTGAAAAGAAATCATAATTGTTTTGTTAAAATACTGCATTTTTAGCACGATGTTGATGAAAAAATCATTAAATCGTGAACTATTTAATTAATTGCTATTTTAATTAATCAAAACTTTCTCATATTAGCCATTTCAAGCATATAAGAGTTTTTCAAATTGCTTTAATTAATTCAGTAACGCAGTTATATGAAACAAAATGAAAGCCCCAAATAAATTAAAGATTAAAAGTCTGCTTATTAATTCATCTTACTTTAATAGAACCATTTGTGAGCAAGGGACCATATTTCTTTGAATTCTTAAAATATCACGCAGAAAAGTCCATACATATTTGAGGAAAACCCATATGCAGTCAACTGTAATAAATATAATCACTCTTTTCATTATTTTCAATGGAATTCTGACTTGAAAGATATCCAAAGTGTATTATAATCACATAAAATTCTTTGAAGGAATTAATTTCTGCTTCTCTTTTGTCTTTTTCAGTAATTATTTACCTTTACCACAATGCATGAATTATGTATTTCTTGATTTTATGCATGAATTGTCACTTTTCGTTGAATTTTTTTTCTGTTGTCATTTGTAATACACTGAAGTGACAAAAGTCATGGGATACCTCTTAATATCGTGTCGGCCCTCCTTTCGCCCGGCGAAGTGCAGCAACTCGACGTGGCATGGACTCAACAAGTCGTTGGAAGTCTTCTGCAGGAATATTGAGCCATGCTGTCTCGATAGACGTCCATAATTGTGAAATCGTTGATGGTGCAGGATTTTGGGCCCGAACAGACCTCTCGATGATGTCCCATAAATGCTCGATGGGATTCATGTCGGGCGATCTAGGTGGCCAGATCATTCGTTGGAATTGTCCAGAATGTTCTTCAAACCAATCGCGAACAGTTGTGGCCCGGTGACATGGCGCATTGTCATCCATAAAAATCCCATCGTTGTTTGGGTACATGAAGTCCATGAATGGCTGCAAGTGATCTCCAAGTAGCTGAACATAAGCATTTCCAATCAATGTTCGGTCCAGTCGCACCAGAGGACCAAGTCCATGCCATGAAAAAAAACAGCCCACACCATTACGGAGCCACCACCAGCTTGAACAGTGCCTTGCTGACAGTTTGGGTCCATGGCTTCGTAGGGTCTGCGCCACACTCGAACCCTACCATCAGCTCTTACCAACTGAAATCGTGACTCATCGGACCAGGCCACGGTTTTCCATTCATCTAGGGACCAACCGATATGCTCACGTGCCCACGAGAGTCGTTGCAAGCGATGTCGTTCTGTCAGTAAAGGCACTCGAGTCGGTCTTCTGCTGGAATAGCCCAAGAAAGCCAAATTTCTCCGCACAGTTCTAACAGACAAGTCCCTTGTACGTCCCACATTGATTTCTGCAGTTATTTGACGCAGTGTTGCTTGTCTGTTAGAATTTACGACTCTTTGCAGACGTCGCCGGTCTCGGTCGTTAAGTGCAGGCGGTCGCCCACTGCGCTGTCCATGGTGGGATGTTATGCCTGAAATTTCATACTCTCGGCACACTATTGACACAGTGGATCTGGGAATGTTGAATTCCCTAACGATTTCCGAAATGGCATGACCCATGCGTCTAGCTCCAACTAACATTCCGCGTTCAAAGTCTGTTAATTCCCGTCGTGCGGTCATCATCACGTCAAAACCTCTTCACATGAATAACTTGAACAGAAATGAAAGCTCTGCGAAAGCACTGCGTATTTATACCTGTTCTACGCGATGCTACTGCTATCTTAAAATTTGCATATTGCTATCCCATGACTTTTGTCACTTCAGTGTATATGCAATAAGAATTTTTATTTACATGAGGAATAATGAGATTTTACGTTGAATGACAATTATAACTTAATTAATTTATATATATTTCATAATATGTGTCAAAGTAATCCTTTTGTGACTATTCTACCACGATACAAATTGATTGTAAAAAAAACACACATATCATGTTAAACAGTATTCCAATGGGCGCTGAAAGTCTAATTACTTTTCTATATCCATTGCACATTTAACAAAATTCATTGCAGATTTAATACGATTTACACGAATCATCATAAATGAACTCATTTTTTTAATAAAAAGGATTTAACAGGATATGTAATAAAAGGCATTTATACACAACTAAAAGGCATTTATTATAATCCTATTTATCATTTGTTATTAATTATAACAAAGAAGAAGTGAGAAAATATATTTTGAATAGTATCTATAAATAATCCAAATAAAACTTTTCCAATTCTTGAACAATAAGACATTAAAAAATATTACGTTCTGTTTATTTAGTGATAAATGTGACATATATCATCATAATATAATATCTTATCATAAAATAAACAAATTAAATGTCTTTTTAAATTACTACTTTTGTGTAGTTTGTTAACTTTAAATATGAATGCAATGGTATTTTATGATAATTTAAAAGTTACAATCTATGGAATGGTTTTCTAAAATGTCTTCAATTTCAATTAAAGCCATCTAGTGTTAAAATTTATGAAAATTATAACAAAGAAATTGTAGATACTCATTGTAATGGATGTTTCAGTAACATTTCAATTTATTTACAAATCATTCTTCCATTGAATTCGGTTAAATTGCTAAACGAGATAACACAAACATTTATAACAATATCAAAAATCGTAATTATTGAAAATTAATCAAAAATTATTGTAAATTATAGTAAATTGCAATTTATTTGTAAATCGTTTTCTTACCTGAAAATTCCATCGAATACGATTAAATTTCTAAACAAGATAGCATAAGCATTAATAAAAATATCAAAAGTCATAATTATTGTAAATTATTCAAAAATTATTGTAAATTATAGTAAATTGCAATTTATTTGTAAATCGTTTTCTTACCTGAAAATTCCATCGAATACGATTAAATTTCTAAACAAGATAGCATAAGCATTAATAAAAATATCAAAAGTCATAATTATTGTAAATTATTCAAAAATTATTGTAAATTATAGTAAATTGCAATTTATTTGTAAATCGCTTTCTTACCTGAAAATTCCATCGAATACGATTAAATTTCTAAACAAGATAGCATAAGCATTAATAAAAATATCAAAAGTCATAATTATTGTAAATTATTCAAAAATTATTGTAAATTATAGTAAATTGCAATTTATTTGTAAATCATTTTCTTACCTGAAAATTCCATCGAATACGATTAAATTTCTAAACAAGATAGCATAAGCATTAATAAAAATATCAAAAGTCATAATTATTGTAAATTATTCAAAAATTATAGTAAATTGCAATTTATTTGTAAATCGTTTTCTTACCTGAAAATTCCATCGAATACGATTAAATTTCTAAACAAGATAGCATAAGCATTAATAAAAATATCAAAAGTCATAATTATTGTAAATTATAGTAAATTGCAATTTATTTGTAAATCATTTTCTTACCTGAAAATTCCATCGAATACGATTAAATTTCTAAACAAGATAGCATAAGCATTAATAAAAATATCAAAAGTCATAATTATTGTAAATTATTCAAAAATTATAGTAAATTGCAATTTATTTGTAAATCGTTTTCTTACCTGAAAATTCCATCGAATACGATTAAATTTCTAAACAAGATAGCATAAGCATTAATAAAAATATCAAAAGTCATAATTATTGTAAATTATTCAAAAATTATTGTAAATTATAGTAAATTGCAATTTATTTGTAAATCATTTTCTTACCTGAAAATTCCATCGAATACGATTAAATTTCTAAACAAGATAGCATAAGCATTAATAAAAATATCAAAAGTCATAATTATTGTAAATTATTCAAAAATTATAGTAAATTGCAATTTATTTGTAAATCGTTTTCTTACCTGAAAATTCCATCGAATACGATTAAATTTCTAAACAAGATAGCATAAGCATTAATAAAAATATCAAAAGTCATAATTATTGTAAATTATTCAAAAATTATTGTAAATTATAGTAAATTGCGATTCATTTGTAAATCGTTTTCTTACGTGAAAATTCCATCGAATACGATTAAATTTCTAAAAAGATAGCATAAGCATTAATAAAAATATCAAAAGTCATAATTATTGTAAATTATTCAAAAATTATTGTAAATTATAGTAAATTGCGATTCATTTGTAAATCGTTTTCTTACGTGAAAATTCCATCGAATACGATTAAATTTCTAAGCAAGATAGCATAAGCATTAATAAAAATATCAAAAGTCATAATTATTGTAAATTATTCAAAAATTATTGTAAGTTATAGTAAATTGCAATTTATTTGTAAATCATTTTCTTACCTGAAAATTCCATCGAATACGATTAAATTTCTAAACAAGATAGCATAAGCATTAATAAAAATCTCAAAAGTCACAATTATTGTAAATTATTCAAAAATTATTGTAAATTATAGTAAATTGCAATTTATTTGTAAATTATTTTCTTACCTGCAAATTCCATCGAATACGATTAAATTTCTAAACAAGATAGCATAAGCATTAATAAAAATATCAAAAGTCATAATTATTGTAAATTATTCAAAAATTATTGTAAATTATAGTAAATTGCGATTCATTTGTAAATCGTTTTCTTACGTGAAAATTCCAACGATTTCGATTAAATGGCTAAACATTTACAAAAATATCGAAAGTCATAATTATTGTAAATTAATCGAACATTATTGTAATGAAAGTATTGTAAATCATCGCAATAAAATTATTGTAAATCATTGTAATAAAATTATTGCAAATTATAATAAATCGTTTTTATGCTTGAAAATTCCATCAAAATGGATTAAATTTCTAAACAAGATAGCACAAATATTTATAAAACTATCAAAATTTATAATTTTTGTAAATTAATCAAAAATTATTGTAATAAAATTATTGTAAATTGTAGTAAATTTCAATTTATTTGTAAATCATTTTCTTACTTGTAAATTCCATCGAATTCTATTAAATTTCCACACAAGATATAGCACAAGCATTTATCAAAATATCAAAAATCAAGAAGCCCAATACTATGGAAATTGTTAGAAACAAATATTTTTCAAAGTCAATAAAAACTAGCTGCTACATTCCTTCTTCAAAAAAGTCAACAAATGTTATTTTACCAATATATATTTTTTATTATTTATTTATTTTGCTTCCCTATCTACGCAAGTTCCGGCATTCGATTACGGCCCGGAATTTCCCAACTATCGATCGCTCGCGACAGTTAAACCGAAAACATTTCAAAACTCTCCAAATTCCACATAAAAATCTCTAAACCTCCTTCACTCTGAGATTGACTGAAACGGTTTGGCGAGGGAAAAAGTCTTCCAATAAAGCAAGCTCAAAATCGTGATTCTGTCCTGTTTACATTCTTCAAATTTTGAGAAACGAACGTCGATGATGGCAAACAGCAGTCAAGAAACTTTTTCCAGGAAAAACTTCGTCCACTTTTTCTATTTATTGAATATTTCTACTTTTTTTTTACAATCCTTTTTGTCCCTCTACTTCCCAATCCTTCGTTTCCTTTATGTAAACGTATACCCAGATATTTTCGGTTCATCTTCCACGAGCTGTTTAGATTTTCTTTTTTGTCCTTAAGGAAAGTTTCTGCCCAAGTCATTGTCCTGCAAACAGTGAAATATGATATTTTTTTAGTTCCCCTTTTTCCTTAGTTTTGGGGAATTCGAACTTTTATATACATAAAAAAACCCCCCTTCAAGTTTGTACAGTTCGAAGGATTGGGAAGCTTGCAGAACATCCCATACATTGTAATCTGATTTGTCTTTGACGCTAAAGCTGGGCCCCTCGAGTAGTTTGATTTGCAAATCCAGCTGGGTTCACGGATGTAATCAATTGAGTAAGCGATCATATCTGCCTATCTGACTGCAGCTGAGACTTAATTATCATAGATTTACTGTGGGTGGATCTTTTGGGCATAGAACAAAATGGAAATTTGCTGTCTTTGCTTAAGCAAAGTTTCGCTGTATTGACAAATGTACTATTTCAATAAACTCCTAACTATGCAATAGAAATGTTTGCTTGTCCTTAGAAAAGTTTCCTAATTTCTTTAAGTGAAGAAGAATATTCTACTTTATTTAAAATACAGTTCTATAATAAAGAAATCAAAAATTTTCCTGTACATTTAGCTGATCCTATCTCATGTCCAACTACTGCTTCCTTGAACATTTGATTATTCATGTAATTATTAAAATTATAAAAGTCCTCATTTTTTAATTTGAATTTTTTAACACATGGAATAGAAAGCTGTGATGTAAAAAATAGTATATTTGGAAAAATTATTGGCAATTACAGTTGGAAAGAAAGTTTCAACATTGATCCAAATAGCATGATATCAGTTTTCTTAATTTGTTTCTACAGTATGAGAAGCAAATGTGAGAGAAATGTAACTAAAATTAGTTTTCTTTGTCCATCGGGATCGCTTATGAGTTCATTTATAAGACATGGGATAGGAAGCTCTTATGTAAAAAAATATTATAATTGGAAAAATGATTGGGGATTATTATGTTAGGTAGTAAAGTCACAACAGCTAGTGAAACAGCATAATATCAGTTTTCCAAATTTGTTTCTGCAGTTCGAGAAGCAAATGTGAGAGAGATACACCTAAAAATCTTTTTTCTGTCCATCACGATTGTTTATAATACATGGAATACGAAGACCTATAGTAAAAAAATAGTATAATTGGAAAAATGATTGATTATTATTATAGTAGGTAAAAAAATATCAACAACAAGTCAAAACGCATGATATCACTTTTTCAAATTTGCATCTGCAGTACGACAAAATTGCGAGTGAATTAGACCTAAAACTCTTTTTCTGTGTTCATCACGAAAAATTATTGGTGATTATTCTAATAGGTAAGAGAAAATGTTTATAACAAATGGAATACGAAATCGTGATATAAAAATTAGTATGAGAAACATTATATTCCATGTTAGTAATATAATTAATACGAAATCCTGATGTAAAAAAGTAACATCTTTGAAAAATTATTGGCGATTATTCCAGTTGACAAGAAAGTCACAAGATTGATTAAAAGAACACGATATCAGTTTTCCTAATTTGTTTCTGCAACGCAACAGCATGTATGTGATGGAATTACACTCTAAAATCCTTTCTTTGTTCATCACGATTGTTTAAAAGTTTATATTATAACGAATATAAATCCTGATGTAAAAAATAACAGAAAACCAGATTTTAAATGTAATAATTTTTAGATAATCTATATAATATAAATACATACATGCATATGTATATATATGTATTTTTTTGCAAATGAAAATGAATTGCGGGTAAATTTTTTTTTTGTATGACTGTGTGAACTTGTTTAAGTATCAAGAATAAATAGGAAAAAATAATCTTATTTCGGTGTCACACATGCAAAAAAGCGAAGACCGAAATTTTCGGTGAAGAAAAAAGAAATGCAGGAGAGTGCTAATTAAGTTGGTGGGTTTCAATAAAAGGTAAAAAAAAATCATCAGATCCTTCAGAAAAAAAAACAAGTTTGTCTAAAGAAATACTTCTTTGCCAGTTACAAACTAACAGGAGGGCCAAGTTTAATTAAATAAGGAAATCTTCAGATAGCTTCTCTTAACTTCTTTTTCATACAAAATGAAGTCCTTCAAATCTTGTACAATCAAATAGAAATGAAATATTCACAGCATTTAGTATTAAATTAAATGTCTGAAACTGTCATTTATATAGTAAATGAAATGCATTCATTATTAAATTATGTCTTTATAGTGTCCTTTTTTTACACTTTAAACAACCAACTTAAAAAATAATTATTTGTCTATTATATTAAATATTATATTATAGTCTATTTTATTGTTCATTGAGAAAATAATCTACTTCAAAAGCTATTGTTTTTTTTTTAAGTATAAAACAAAACTGCCTTAATATACCGCCAGTCAAATAATAAGAAAGTTGCCTTTTAGATTTAAATTTCCTATTTGATTTACATTTTTGCATCCAAATGTATTTAATGTATTTGTAATATGAATAAAAAGAGTAATTACTTTTTATTACTTACAATTGTAATTTTTTATAATTGGGGAAGTGGCTGAGTGGCTAGAGCTCTGGCGCTCGGTACCTCACACGCTGGGTTCGAATCCTGCCGCTGCCATGGATGTTCGTGGTGGTCCAGAATTCCCTTTAATCCGTAGGTCCCGGCCTCATATGACCGTAGAACGTCAGCGTAGGAGCCCAATCAGACTTCTCACCCACATCATTTCCAAACTGTAAATGGGCAACTCAGCTCCAGGCACAGTGATATGGTGTGGTGTAGTAGTAGTAGGAAGCCTACCACGAATCTATAATTATATGTCTTTTTAAATGTGTTACATATTATCTGTCGTTAATTATATGTGTGTGGTGTTTGTGCGTGTGTAAATAAAATTGCGTGTTCTCAAACCTGTGTCTCAAGTTTTAACCTAACCACACCCAGTTACAATCCAGTTGCCCGACCTGCACACTACCTAATCTCAATTAGATTTTACAAAAAAATGAGAAAAATGTTAGTAAAGTGAAAAAGAAAGAAAATGAAAATTTTATTATCATTTTGATAAAAGAATCAATGTATTATCATTTACATCTTTTATGATTTCTTCTGAAATTTTATTTATTATCAATTCATTACATTTATATTAAAACTTAACTGGTTAACCAATCAGATAAGAAAAAAAAAGATCAAAAAATTGTACAGAAAAAAAAACCCTTTAAAATAATTTGTCCAGCTTTTAAACTTTTACATAACGTTGATATTTTAGAAATGTATGATACTTTTTTTTAAACGTTGAAACTTTGATACCTTTAAAATTATTTTATTGATTTATTGATATTTTTAAATTATTTTATTTATTAAAATTATTTTATTGACCATTGATTATAAATCCTAACTGACTAACGAATCAGATAAGAGAAAAAAAATTCACAAATTATACAGATAAAAACAATTTAAAATAATTTGTTCAGCTTTTTAACTTTTACATAAGGTTAATAGTTCAGAAATGTATAAAAATAATTTATACTTTACAAAAAATATTCATGTACTATTTAACCTTTTCTTTATATTTGTACAGCTAAAAGCGTCGATGAATAAAAAAAATCGATTTACGAGAAAAAGAACAAAAAAAATAGAAATAGAAATAGAAAAAACGGAAAGATCTTTTGTGTAGTTTTTTGGCTCTTTTTTTCTAAGCAATAAAGAAGCATAGGTCGTCATGAGTTGATGGCGAATTAAGTTTCTCGATTCCTAAGGCCACTACTCGAAATCCTCCTCTGTTTGTGGTCCCATTTCCCAAAGGTCTGTAAAGAGATAAAAAGATCTATCACAGATATTTTCTTTCTTTTTGTCTTCAAAAACTCCGAAACAAAAATGAAAAGTCCAATACTTTTCTATCTTTTCCATAAATGCTGGAAAAATATAATCATTTTGATTAAAATTCCAATTCTTTAACTCATTTTAATGCACAGTTTTGACTTGGAATCTTTTGATGGGTTTATTGGTGTTTAACATATTAAAATGGTTTACAATAATGTGAGTTTTAGTGATAGTTGTGTCGCTTGAATTCTTTATTGATTTGGGTAAGAATAAACTTCTTTGAAGTAGCAATTTTTTATTTTGGTTTTCTTTAGAAAACTTTAAGAAATATTATTCAATTTCGAAACGAATGTACATTTTTTTATTCAAGATTTAATTTTGTATTCAGTTCACATTTTAAACATTAAAATACAAATTTGTTTAAAAACATTATTATAAACATTATTGTAAAACATTATCTCTCATTATTGTAAAAACATTATCTCACATTATGGTAAACATTGTTATAAAAACATTATCTTACATTATGGTAAACATTATTGTAAAAACATTATCTCACATTATGGTAAATATTATTGCAAAACATTATCTCACATTACAGTAAAACATCATCTCGCATTATTGTAAAACATATTAAAATGCTTTACAATAATGTGATTTTTGAAGATAGCTGTGTCACCTGAATTCTCTATTGATTTGGGAAGAATTAATTTGTTTAAAATCTAGATTTAAAATCTAAATATAAGAAACATTATTGTAAAACATTATCTCCCATTATTGTAAACCATATTAAAATTTTTTACAATAATGTGAGTTTTAGACATATTCGTGTCGCCTGAATTCTTTATTGGGTTGAGTAAAATAAAACTTCTTTGAAGTAGCAATTTTTTATTTTTGTTTTCTTTAGAAAATTGTGAGAAACGGTTCAATTTTATATCAGATCCATTCAATTTTATATCAGAGATGTAAATTGTAAATTCACAATTTAAACATTAAAATGCAAATTTGTTTAAAATCTAGTTTTGAAATTTAAATATAAAAAGCATTATTGTAAACATTGTTGTAAAACATTATTTCACATTATTGTAAAGCATATTAAAATGCTTTACAATAATATGAGTTATAGAAATATTCATGTCTCCTGAATTCTTTATTGATTTGAGTAAAAAAAATTTCTTTGAAGTAGCAAATTTTTGTTTTCTTTAGAAAAACTGTAAGAAAATGTTATTCAATTTCGAAACATAATGTACAATTTTGTATTCCAGATATTAATTTGTATTCAAGGGAAATTCACAATTTAAACTTTAAAATACAGATTTGAAATGTTTAAAAACTTAGCTTTTAAGCTTAAAATCTACATTTGAAATGTTTACAATATGATTCTATATTACATGTAAGAATTTTATATAAACTATTAAGAAAACTTAATTAATTATATTAATTAATTAATGCTAACGTAGAATAAATAAATTAATTTATGTTAATGTATGGTAAATTATTTAATTAAATTTATGCTAATGTAAAGTAATATTTAAATTTTAACATAAATATGTATCTGAAAAAGTAAGCCCTTAATGATTTTCTTTAATGTTTCAATGTTTTCTAGATAAGTATTTACTCCAAACTTAATAATATAATTAAATCTCAACAATGGATTCCCTAAAGCAATATTATAAGAAAAATAACAACCAAAAAATTGTGTATTGTTTTCATTACTAAAAAAAAAAATTTAAAAACTCTTAAGTTTATAGAAAAGTTAAAATTTTTGTTAATTTTTAAAAATATGTTGTACTTAAAAAATTAACTCAAAGTGCTTCTGTCTACTGTTAGAGTTTCAAGTAGTTTTTAAAACAACTTTTTTTTTTTTTTAGCATTTACAATAGATTTCATAATTCTAAAAACTAAAATCTTTCAAGTATGTTGAATCCTTATAAAAATGTTATGTTTTATGAATAGTATTAATTTATAAATCGCCTGTTTTACAATTTTCCTATGAGTAAATTGTAAAAGAATTTTTAAATTATAAATAAATTTCATTTTATAAACATGTAAATCCTAATTGAAATACGTATATTCTAATATTTGACTTCATTTTAAACATTTTGTTCATTCCCGTTATTTTTCTTTAATTTGATCAAAATTTATGCCTTTTTTTGTTCTTTAATTGCTTTTAACTTTAATCTATAAAAATCATTTCTTTAAATATTATCAGTCATAAGAACAGTGAAAATGTTATACAATCCTTGAGAAAAATTGTTTTAATGCCCTACGGACATTTTTTTGCACACTAGGATTAATGACACTGGAATCTCCAGATTAAAGTAGATCTCCATTTACATTTTAAATTAAACCTGGTTTGGTACTCTACAATCTCTTTTTTTGCTCACTTTCAGCTAATTTTACCAGTACCTACAGTGTAACAGGGATTCCAAACCAATAATAAACATCCGCCAGGATTCGACCCTGAAACGTGTGATACCAGCAGCCAGAGCATTAGCCATCAGGCCGCTTAAAACTGGTTAAAAGAATATTTGATCATTTATCATAAAACTTAACTGATTAACAAAAAGATAAGAGAGAAAAACATTCAAAATTACGCTGGAAAAACCCTTTAAAATAATTTTATCATCTTTGAAACGTTTACATAAAAGTTAAAGTTAGATCCAGCAGCTTGGATGCTTTGACCCAAACCCAGCATCCAATCTGCCGCTAGGGCTCGAGCCTAAGCCCATGGTACCAAAGGCAACAGCGACAGCCACTTAGCAATCAGACCACTAGCTCTTCAGGAATTCTACTTCATTTTTAAATTAAATTTTCAAGTTAAAAATGAATACATTATAAAACTTTACTTTTCTTCTCCGTTGGCGCAACATCTACATTGTGGTCCAATGGCCGTCTGCCTACTGACAGATTTCAAGACAGGAAATAGTTCTTTTTAAGTTATAAGCCTGTCAGTCCTACGCTCAACAGTCTTATTAGACCGGAACCTACAATTTAAAGTGTATTCCGAACCAATAAAAACATCCATGCCACAGCCAGGATTCACCCCTGAAGCCCATGTGGTACCATCAACCTGAGCGCTAGTCAATTGACCATTAGGCCTCTTAAACTTGGTTAAAAGAATATTTGATCATTTATTATAAAACTAAACTTATTAACAAATCAAATAAAAAAATCAAAATTACGCAGAAAAAACTTTTTAAAACAATTTGTCCAGCTTTTAAATTTTTACATAAAAGTTAAAGTTAGGTCCAAGCAGCTTGGATTCTTGGGCCCGAACAAAGCATCCAAGCTGCAGCCAGTACTCTAACCTGCAGCCCATGAGTACCAAAGGCTACAGCGGTATCCACTTGACAATCAAGCCATTAGCTCTTCAGAAATTTTACTTTATTTTTAAATTATGTTGGGCGATGCAATGGATATATGTAATGGTTCGGAATCCACTTTAAACCGTTGATCCGGTCTAACATGATCGGAGCATTGTAGGGATAGTGTTACTCGCTTCCGTAACATATCTTCTAGCTACACGTGCTCCTGGGTAGTGCTAAATTAATAACAGCGATGCAGCCTCTTCTTATGGCATGAAAATTAACTGTATCTGCCAGTTGCATTAGAACAACAACAAATTAAATTTTGCAACTTAAAAATGAATAAATTATAAAAATTTTATACTTTTATTATGATATACAAAAATTCCAGACTTGTTGCGTTAAGTACTTAAAATTAATATGTATATATATATATATATATATATATATATATCGGCCCAAAATTTCTTAATTTTTTAAATATTTTATGCAATAAAATACGACTTTAAACAGTAGGAAAGTTTTATTTCTCCCTTGCTTCTGATATCACATAAGCCAACTGTTGACTTATTAGTCGAAATGACTTATACGAGAGCCATGATCTTTTTGATGTTTGAGTGGGCATTTCCAAAAAGGCTTTAAACGTCGATTTTATGGCCGCTATAAAAGACTCTGTTTCTGCACTTTGGGATCTTATCGTCGAATATATTTTTCTTATCAGAAAAGGGGGTTCTTAACTAGGAGCTTGCACAGTAGTAGTGGCCTTTGCAAGTAGTCAATGGACCGGTTACTCATGAGGGCTTCATTACCACTTGAAGAAAGCTCCTCAATTTACAGCACACTTTCTTCGGCATTTTTCAGTTGTAAAAGCTCTTTGTGACAGTAAATTTCACGTCTGAGTGACTTAACGTTCACCTTTGAAATTTAAGAGAAGTTTCTGTATTTCTTAGAATTTCGTAAAATGTATCATGCAATTAAAATGATACCAATGAATGGAATAATATAGGAATATTTGGAATGATATAAATTTTTACTATAGATCTGTGAAAGCATTATTTTATAAATAATTGTATTATGACAACAAAATGTGGAGAATTAGGTCACTTTTCAACGTAATCTTTATAATTTAAGAGATTTTTAAAGATTAAATAACAGGATGTCTGAGAATTATTCATTCAATTTCAATAATACAAGTTTATTTTTATTAGTCTATATCTGAAAAGATATAAATCTTTATGCAATCCTTATTATAAAGGAAGGGAGCTTGGGAGCTGGGAGCTTGCACAGTAGTAATAGCTTCTATGAGTAGTCACTGGACGAGTTACACATGGGGACTCCATTATCTCTTGAAGAAAGCTCCTCAATTTACAGCACACTTTCTTCTGCGTTTTTCAGTTGTAAAAGCTTTTGTGACAGTAAATTTCACGTTTGAGTGACTTAACGTTCACCTTTGAAATTTAAGAGAAGTCTCTATATTGCTTAAGAATTGTATGAAATTTATCATGCAATTAAAATTATATTAATGTTTGGGATGGAATATGTTTTTACTATAGATCTGTGAAAGTATTATTCTTCAGATAATATTATTATGACAACAAAATGTGGAAAATTAGGTCACTTTTCAACGTAATCTTTAAAATTTAGGTGATATTAAAAATTAAATAAGAGATATGTCTTAGCAGAATATTTTTGTTCATTCAATTTAGTTAATAATTCAAATTTTGCAGTACCTTAGAATTTATGCATTTGCAAATCATCAAATAAAAGTATAAAATTTGAGTGTATTTTTCGAAACAAAATTACGTACACAATCCCTGATTTCAATTGCGCAGACTATAATCATTGCAACCAAAAAAAAATTAATAAAATTTATTACTAAGTACGTGCTTATTGTTATTTCGTGGTTTCTTTTGGTAATAATTGGTTGCCATTAATAATATCTGAAAAATCTACTATATTTCAGTTAATAAACAAATTGCATTGTAATTTCCAAAATATTATTAAATTAGCTTAAAATTTGTATTTAATTTTCTAATAAAATAGCATACATGTTCAATCATTAGATGTGATATGATCTATAAATAAATTAAAAGACATTTCTAGTAATTAATTATTTTTGTATGCATCCTTTCAGTGCGGATGGTAACTACGAAGTAACCATTATGACTAAGGCCATCATCCATAGCACAGGTAGAGTTGTGTGGAATCCGCCGGCCATCTACAAAAGCTCCTGTCAGATTGACGTCCAGTACTTTCCATTTGACAGACAGAGCTGTCTTATGAAATTCGGATCCTGGACTTATGATGGATATCATGTAAACACCTACTAATTATTATTTTAAAAATGTTTATTGTTATTATTGATTAAGTAAAGCGTAATTTGTTTTTACAAAGTTACCGTCCTGAAATTCTTCTTATAGATGTATCTAATCTGTTTATGATAATTTCATTCACTATAAATGCACTTTTATTTAAATATTATTGAATTGTATAGTTTATTTAATTTGCCATATTTCGAACTGCTTGTTCTTGGCGTGAGTATCATGAGAAAATTTATGAACAAAATTTTACTCATACTTAAAATATATTTGAAATAAAAGAATTTTTGTTATCAATCAAACATTACTTTTTCATTCAGTTGAGATAATTAAAAGCTGGAGACATTTATACCAGGTATTCAAAGAATAATTGGATTCACATATATACTGATGGATGGAAAATGCTTGACAACTTTGGAGTTGGTATATATTCAAAGCTCTTTGCCTTCTATGCCTCCCTTGGTCCATTTTGGACCAATTTTGTTGAAGAACTGGAGGCAATTAGAGTTGCAATAGGACAAATTAATGTTAGAACAGTTAAGCTAAAAAAAACTAATTATATTTTTAGACTCTCTATCAGCCATCTAAGCTATCGCTACACATAATGTAGCGGAACCAAAATTATTGACACCTGCAGAAGAACTTCTAGCTTCTAAAGGGATGACTGTTGTTTGCAGTGGATTCCATCTCATGTAGGAATAGTTGGAAATGAATGGGCTGATAAATTAGCTAAAAAGGGAACTGAAATTTCATAGTCAAATAATGATGAAATGTCATTTTCATCGGGTAGGGAATTATGAAAAAAAGGCTATGGGGAGAAATTATGACATTAAATTATTAAAAAAAACAAAGAAAAAGAAGCGGAGGGACTCGATTTGTAAAATCCCACACTGTCCTAGATTCATCGCAGTAGTGGTCTTCCACCTGGAGACTGGACGTGATTGTTTTACTAAATATCAACCAAGCATTGTTATATATAACAATCCTTTGTATACTTTGTTGCAACCAGAACTCTGAGATGGACAAAGATCATTTACTATGTTGTTCTTCACTGAATGAAGAAAATTGATAGAGCAGATATTGGTGGTTTACAGAGTTGATGCTATTGGCATTCAGTGATTCATTTTCTTTTATCTTTATATAGTCACAGTTTTTTTATGTAATTATTGTCATTGTTATCAATTACTGTTGTGCTGTTTTTAATCCATCTTTATGCTCTAATCTCATGTATTTGTAATGCATGAGACTGAAGCAACCTGTGATGCATGGGAGCCAATGATGTAAAATCAAGTGCTTTTGCAATAAAAAATAATAATAAAAACTTTTTCATTTGCAATAATACATGCCAAAATTATGTTTTACCTCTTGTACATCAGCATAACATCTTATATTTAAATAGATAAATTTTATTTTTTCCAGAAAAATTACCCTTTTTCAGTTTTATAAAACTTAAAAAAATATCGGGAAAAAAAAATGCTAGATTTAAGCTAAATAAAAAAGAATTTTCAATTATTTTTTCTCTGCAGATTTTTTGTTTGTTTGCTTTGCTTTTAAAATAGCATCTTACTTTTTGAAATGTTTCCACTAATAAATTCTTCTGCAGTAAAACTAAATTTTTAAACCACAGTAAACAAATAACAGTATTTCTAAGCTAAATGAGAATCTGAACTAACGACGACTGTTTTGTTGTTGCTACCATCAGAATTCAGGAATATCCCAAACGAATTCTATTGAAGGCAAAATTCAAGTACACTTTAGCAAAAAAAATGAATATACTTTCTTCCTGTCAAAAGCATTTTTTTTTTTACATCTCTTGAGATTCAGATATCAAAACAGAAGCTATTTTCCTTTCGCCCCATATTTCTTTATGATAAACAGAATCTCCGGGGATTCAGAACAGAATGAAAAATAAAGCTTTCTGAGTGACGCTTCAAATAAGATGCTGTCAAAACATCGCTAACCATGTTAAACGTTGTTGTTTTATTTCTCGAAGAAAAATACTATTAGATAAGGATTCAATGGAAAATATTTAGTTCTTACCTATTAAAATGTATATACGAGATAAAAAGGCAAAAGTACCTAAAATATGCATTTCAGTGTTGCTTTAGTTTAATTTCCCATAATTTTAAATTATGCAAGGTTCATACATTCAATTCAGATAACTCTTAGATTTATTTTTTATATTATTTTTCAAAGTTTATTTTCATTAATTTTTGATCTTATAAACATTTTTAATTGTATTTCAATTAGTTTTCAAATAAAGTATTTAAAAAAAATGGGCAAATTATCGTTCAAATGAAAAAGTTTTAATTTTTAAAGAATTTATATTTTAATTAAATATTCATCATAAGAAAAGTTAAATAAAATTTCAGAGTTTCTTTAACTGAATAATAGTGAAGCCATTCTCAAATTGAAATACTGCAGAAACAAATAAAAATAGAAACTATTTCTTTAACTTATTAATGTTATAAATAATTTACTATTATGGAAAATAGGTATTTTCCATTTTATTTACATAGAATTAGTTCAAATTAGACATTTTTTTTTATTGAAGTACATTTAAAATAAAATTTAAGAAAAACAATTGTTCATTTTCTTGTATATCAGTTTCATTTCAAATTTTAAAAACTTTTTAACATTTTAAATTATGTACATTAATTAAATCATTAATAATTTAAAATGATTAATTTTTTATTTACACAAGCCCTATTTAGGTATATATAAAATAAAAGTAATAAATGTGTGACCTTGTCAAATAAAAAGTATTGATAATCATTACTATTTTGAATTTTAATAATATTACTAATTTTGTAATAATAATACCAAAGTAATTTAATAATAATAATAATACTGTAATACTACTACTAATAATAATAATTGTACTATTACTACTATTAATAACAATTGCACTATTAATACTACTAATAATAATTGCATACTAATAATAATAATAATTGTACTATTACAATATTAATAATAATTGTACTATCACTACTACAAATAATAATTGTACTATCACTACTACAAATAATAATAATAGTACTAATTATTTTATGAAAGTTTATATTCATTTTAAATCTATGTAAAAAATTGTAAACTATGAAGCCATAAAATAATATTAATCTATAAAGTTAATTAAATAAACTTACCTTTTGCATAACTAAATTTGACAAAATGCTTAAAATATGAATATGACTTCATATTTGTTATGAAAAAAGAATAAACGATAGAATCATTTTTCCATGGCGTATAAAATCTGAAACATAAGTGATCATTATTCATTCGAATAAAGTTATTCAAATAATAGGGGGTTTCAATCGACAAAATGCTTACCACACATAAGCATGACTTCATTAGCTTTCAGCTCGAGTCAAAAACTCAACGCCCCAACAAAAATTTACGTAAGTGAATTAAGTGCTTTTGTCAGACTTAAATATATCCCATTCAGCATTCATCTATTAACATATCATGAAATATGTATGACTTCCCCCTTTTCCCCGGAATCCACACAAGAGCTCTCCTCTAATTGCTACAGCAGCCACCGTTCCCTTTAAAAACCAGGAATAAATCCTCCTCCTTATTTTCAAAAACCGGAATCGTACTCTTCAGGATTTACGTATCTCTTTCCCTCCTGGCTCTTGCTCTTTGGTGCGAAAACAATCGACCGTGCCTCGAATTGCCCACCAAGACACGTAGGCACCTCATAGCTATATGTGTATTCTCTGCTCAGAGCCGTCTTTCCAGTTAGTTTATTGAGCGAACGTGATGGGAAGGGGGGAACGGTTCGTTGAAGAAAGTCTTGAAACTCAGTCACGTTCAAGTTCCCAGGAATTGTTCTTTGGTCTTTCCAGCAGCCAGCTGACAGCTCATACATGAAAATGCTTTCATAGCCTTCGAGTAAAAAACATGTAATTTATGGGGAATTCCCCAAACAAAACTAATTCCTGTTTCTTTCCTTTTTTTTTTCTTTTCTTTTCTGTTTAGCAAATAGTCAATGTCTTTCTTCGTTTTTAGCAATCGTGCATTTCTTTTGAGAAAAAACTTGATGTCTATAAGTTAGTTTATTAAATACATTTCTTAGGTACAGGATACCCATAAAAATGGTGCAATAATAGAGATCAGTCAGAGATCTTGAAAAATTTAGCTTGTTTTTATAGATAATTACGAGACGAGCACAGGGAATTTTAAATTGAAAATTGGTCTTACTTTTTGGACACAGTAGTATTGTGAATTCTCTATTAATTTATTGTGAATTCTCTAATTTTTGGGTAATTCACCAAACAAAACTAATTACTGTTTCTTTCTTTTCTCTTCTTTCTTTGAACAAATAGTCAAATTCTTTCTTCTTTTTTAGCAATCGTGCGTTTTTTTAGGTAAAAAACTTGATGGCTATAAGTTATTTTATTAAATACATTTCTTAGGTACAGGATCACTAACCCAGAAAATGGTGCAAAAATAGGGTTCAGTTAGAGATCTTGAAAAAGTTAGCTTGTTTTTATAGATAATTATGGACGAGCCCAGGGAATTTTAAGATTGAAAATTGGTTTTTTTTGGACACAGTTTTGTGAATTCTCTTTGGTTTTGTGAATTCTCTAATTTTTATAATTCAAAACAAAACTAATTAATGTTTCTTTCTTTTGAACAAATAGTTTCTTTTTCTTTTTAGCAATCGTTTTTTACAACTAAACTTGGATGGCTATAAGTTATTTTATTAAATACATTTCTTGAAATCACTAACAGAAAATGGTGCAAAAATAGGGTTCAGTTAGAGATCTTGAAAAAGTTAGCTTGTTTTTTTTTATGGATAATTACAAGACATTAGATGTTTTCATTTTTGCAACGTCTTTGGTCTTGGATCAAAATTTTTATAGCTTCAAATCACAGGGTGAAAAAATAGGGATCAGTCAGAAATTTTGAAAAAGTTAGTTTGTTTTTATAGATAATTACAAGACGTTGGACGTCTTCAGTTTTGAAGAAAGTCTTGAAACTCAGTCACGTTCAAGTTCCCAGGAATTGTTCTTTGATCTTTCCAACACTCAGATGGCAGCTCATACATGAAAATGCTTCGAGTAAAAAACATGTAATTTATAGGGAATTCCCCAAACAAAACTAATTCCTGTTTCTTTCTTTTTAGTAAATAGTCAATTTCTCTCTGCTTTCTTTTAAGTAAAAAACTCAATAAACTTGATGGCTATAAGTTATTTTATTAAAGACATTTCTTAGGTAAGGATCATTAACTCATAAAAATGGATCAGTAGGGTGAAAAAATAGAGATCAATTAGATATCCTGAAAAAGTTTGCTTGTTTTTATAGATAATTACAAGAATTAAGATGTCTTCAGTTTTGAACCGTTTTTGCTCTTAGATCAAAATTTTATTCTTAAAAAGGAAACTAAATGTTGAAGGTTTCACTGGATCAAAACTTTAATCTTGAATGTTAAAAAATGTTGGAAATAAAACAAAATTCAGAGGGAATATTTCCACAGGCTGAGGAAAATGTTTTGTAGAAAAAAAATTGAAATATGATTTTGAAATCTTGAAATGAGTAAGTTATTGTGAATTCTTTAAACATTTTCCTACAAACTGTGTTTTTTTCACAGAAAAACACGATATATATAAATTACTTTATTTCATTTTCTTAGAGGTAGGCACAACGAACATTAAAAATGGAACAATTTCAAAACACAGGTTGTAATGGTAGACATAGCAAGTTTGACAAAGTTGGTTTGTTTTTATAAATAAAATATTGTCTTCATAATAAATGTTGGAAATAAAAAATAATTCAGAGTAGGCATTTCTACAAGCTGAGAAAAATGTTTGTTAAAAAAAAAAAAATTTTGAAATCAATAATTTATGGGGAATTCTCTAAACAAAACTTCTTTATTTTTGTACAAATTGTGTTTTTCATACAAGAAAAAACTCGATGCACTTGATATCATTTATTATTTTAATAAATTAAATCACGTAATATCACATACTCATCAAAATGAATAAGTTCAAATCACCAGGCGCAATGTTATCTATAAATCAAGTTAACTTGTCTTAATAGATATTCACAAGATGAAGATGTCTTTTTTTTTTTTTTTGCACTCAATTTGAGTGGATCAAGAGTTTATGCTTGAAAGATCAAACATATTGGGGGCAAAAAATATTCAGAAGAAAATACTCAACTTATCTTCCAGTCTTGGGCTTTTTTTTCTGATTAGTTAAGCTACTTTTTTATGAAGAGGAATAAGAACATTGAATTAACAGTTTTTGCAACTCTCTCGTCTGAAAAGAAATTTCAAATATATTTTTTTTATTTTTATAAATGTTTTGATGTTTTAACTTTAACTTTTTTTTCAACTGTCACACACTTTTTTTTTCAGCTGTCACATTTGGTAGGTATGTGAAGTCGAAAATATTTTTAAATAACTATTACCTTAACCAATATTTTGTTAAAAGAAATACTCATTTTAACAGGGTTATGTTAATAGTAAAAAATAATTAATGAATCCGTTAAGAATAGTATTTCTTTTAACAAAATATTAAAGGAAATAGTTATTTAAAAATATTTTTCGATGTACTTGATAAATTAATTACAAATCTAATTATCAGAACAAAAAGCATTATTTGATTACATAAATTTTATAAATTTATCTTGTATTTTGAAAAATATTTTTCGGAATATTTTTAGTCATAGTATTTTAATGGTACAATTTAATTCAAAAGTATTTTGATGCATTTTTTATATTTGATTTTTTAAACTTTTATGATTAATTTTTTATGATAGGATTAATTTTTTTTAAATATTGTTTTCAATTAATTATAATTTGACCCTTTAAATATTTACATTAATCATACTTAATAAATTACTATTAGAATATAAAACAATAATATAAAATTACTAGAATATAAATTTTCACTATGAAAAACCAGTTAATATAATTCAATTAAATCAATATTTCAAGCAATAATTTAAAAACAATTTGCAAGCTTTTAGATTTATAAACACTAAGTCGAAGACTTTATATACTCTAAAACATGAATGTGAACTAATGTCCGATACATAAAGGAGAATTAATGTTCAATTTCATTTATAATTACTCATTTATAAAACATGCTGCATATTATGTTGCAACGTAAAATGTTTTGATACTCTTTTCCCGCTATCGCCGAAAAGTTTTGCAATGGTTTCAGTAATATACATACAAAATTCAATTAATTTCAGTTAATAAATTGATGAATAAATATCGTGCGAAAATATATATCGTGCCTTCTAAATATTTAATATTCGTTGAAAATTATGAAAACTCTTTCAATTGTCAGTGACTTTTTAATTTAAGATTTTTCTTTTTGCTAAAGCGAAAAAATTGCAAAAATACTTAAAAAGGGTAGGAATTTTTTTTAAGTTAACAATAAATATCTTCCGGTTCCAGTTTGGGGTCCAAATAAAGCAAAATTAATTGTAAATGAAGTAAATTTCACTTTTTAGTGGTGGTTTTTTTTCCTCTCTGACTAGCATAGAAAAAATTGAAAAAAGCATATATATAAGATAAAACTAATTATTTATCTTCGAATATTTATTTAAACCGAATATTATTTTTAATTACTTTACCAATCAAATAATACTTTTAAATGTCAGCTATTCTCAGTTTTAAACTTAAAAATGGAGCTAGAAGATATTAATCGGTTACTCGGTCTATTTAGCAGAGTAATCTATAAATATCTTCTAGTTCAACTTTTAAATATTAAAATGGGCAATATTTGACACTTAAAAATATTTTAAAGTAATTGTTTTGAATAAAAATAAGAAAATAAATTATTAATTTTTTTAATGATCGATACATAAGAATATGAAATATATTCAACAGGAATTTAACTTTTACCCAGTCTGATTGCTCTAAAATTTTGCACTAATATGTTTTTCCAACTTTTAAGCGTGAAAAGGAAAAAAAAAAACATTTTCAAAAAGTGAAAATTCCCATCATTTTCAGCCAATTTTACATATTTGTATCCTAAATTGGAACAATATTTATTGATTAATCTAAAAAAAATTTTACATTTTTGTTTCTTATATATTCTTTCAACTTTTTGGTCTAGTAGTAAAAAAAAAAAAATCTGAAATTAAAGTCAATAAAAATTTAACGTTTACTTTATTTCAAATAATTTCACATATTTAGAACCCAAAATAGTAACAAAAAATATTTACTGATTAATTTAAAATTTTGAGAGCATGTTTCTGAAACCATCCCACAACTTTTAAATGCTAGCGGAAAAAGATTATCTTGCCATTTCTATATTGGCGAGATATTCTTTATATTTATTCTATATATTAGCGAATATCTTGTCAATTTACAGTTCCACCCCACTATGCATAGTTTTATAACTGTGAAATGGTGTTATTATCAATATTGTTTTTTACCAAACAACAAATATAATTACACTTTTTTTAAACAGGTTGATCTAAAACACATGCAAGAGATCGTCAACTCATCCATTGTACCTTTGGGAGTTGACTTGAGTGAATTCTACCTGAGTGTCGAGTGGGACATCATGGCGGCACCTGCTACCAGAAACGAAAAATACTACACTTGTTGCATGGAACCCTACCCAGACATCACCTTCAACATGACTCTGAGACGCAAACCTCTATTCTACACGGTCAACCTAATAATACCCTGCGTTGGAATATCCGGTCTGTCAGTCGTTGTCTTCTATTTGCCATCGGAGAGTGGCGAGAAAGTCAGCCTGTCAATCTCGATCCTGCTGTCTCTGACCTTCTTCTTCCTTGTCCTTGCTGAGATCGTGCCCTCCACGTCACTGGCGATGCCCCTGCTCGGAAAATATCTTCTCTTCACCATGATTCTGGTCACTCTGAGCGTCGTGTTTGCCGTGGCGTGCTTAACGTGCATTTTCGTTCACCATCATTCCATAAAATGCCCAAGTAAGTTTGCTAATGATAATATAACAGGTGGACTGAAATGTTCATAGGCTGACGCATAGATGGCGCTACTAGTATGAAATCCATATGATTTTTAGTTAGCCCTAACCTTCAAAAGACACGTGTATAAGTTTGACAGCTGTTGCACTATTAGTATGGGAGTGATAGCATTTTTAGTGAAGTTATAGCATTTTTAGTGTTCATCACGTGCAGTCCACTCGGCTGACTGTCGATTGGACTCCGGTGTGAAATGATGGAGCCATGTTTCATCCATTGTCCCATATCGATGCAAAAATTATGGTTTATTAAGATTGAACAGCTCCAAACACTGCTTAGAATCATCAATTCGTTGTTGTTTTCGGTCAATTGTGAGCTCTGCGCGGCACCCACTTTGAACAGAGCTTTCGCATATCCAAATATTCATTCACGATATGTGGACTTTTTTGATGTTTTCGTCGGTAACAGCCTCTTTGGGGCGTCCACTGCGTGCATCGTCCTCGGTGCTCATTTCGCCTCGTTTAAATTTAGCAAACCACTTCTCTACAGTTGATTTTCCTGGTGCAAAGTCGAATAATGTTTATCAAGCCAAGCCTTGGCTTCAATAGTATTTTTTTCGCTTAATTAACACACTTAATTAACATTAATGCTTTAATTAACACACGAAATTCCTTTTTATCCATTTTTTCAAACTAACAAAAGTTGCTTCACTAAAAATGCTATAACTCACATACTAATAGTGCAACAGCTGTCAAATTTATACACGTGTCTTTTGAAGGTTAGGGCTAACTAAAAATTATATGGATTTCATACTAGTAGCGCCATCTATGTGTCAGCCTACGAACATGTCAGCCCAACTGTTAGATCGCATGATGTTATATAAAATGTCGACAAATTAAAGATTGTGTACATTCTTTTTCTTTTTTACTTACCATTTTGTTTATGTACTTTTACTGAGACTCTGAAAATAAATTTAATTTCTCAAAACAATTTTTTTTCAAAATTACAATTTTTTTTTCTCAGTCTGAAAATAAATAACTGAGATCTGTAAACAAAAATATGAAATGAAATTATTTAAAGCCCTCTGTGATACCAAATAAAACTTAAATTTTATACCTAAAATTTAAAAATTCTTTCTCAAAAATAAACTATTTAAAAGTTATAGAGTTTAAAAGATTTTATAGCCTTAATAACAATTAATAGAGATTTTTCTTATGGTAAAAATTAAAAATCTTAGAATCCTGTATCCATGTGTCAAATTGATCGCCAGATTGCCAAATCGCCAAGTGAAAAACAAAATATCTGCTGTAGTTATAGTTTACAAGCCAAATCGCTATTCGCCAAAATTAATCACTGTGACAATAATGATGGTTAAATCACTATTATTCCGGAATTAATCGCTATATAGCTACAATAGATTAGTAAATCGCTATTAAGTCGGAAATGATCGCTAAATCGCCAAAAAAAGGATCTTTGTAACTGCAAAATTGATAGCAATAACACCAAAATTTTGCATGTTGTTTAAGATGCCGAAATCAAATAATAGAACAACATTACTTTAAAAGAAAAAAAGGAGGAAACTGGAGAACTATTTTGTTTTATTACGAAATGTCATTTTCATCTCTTTATCGCATCAACTATGGACCTTTCTCACAGACCTTCTAACTTGATGCTTATTCGGTTCTTTCATTCTACATCTATACCATAACAAGCATCAAGTCAATTTACATTCATGTCATATTCACACTTTAGATATTCATATTCAGCACAAACATCCGTTTTCCATACAAAATTTAAATACTGTTCAAATTTGTCCAATTCATAAAAATAAAAACTAGCCAAAGGACATTTCATCTAGCAGTTTTATGATAGAGCATAACGTCCTATTCATCTATGTAAACGGCCATATCAAATGAATGAAGGAAACGTAACCACAGAACAAACTTAAATTTTAAAAATATATAACATTCCAGAAATTCTCATCAACTGATGTAAAACCAAGTCGTTCGACAACCACGAAATATGGCTTTCCAAGTGAATTCGAAATTCAAATTTTTCCAATATAACCTTATCTTAACTGTATCTACAAACCTAACTGTATCAGAAATAATACAATAAAAACTAAATTAAAAATTTATTAAAAATACTTTTTAAAAAAAACGTTATTTATTTTGAATTTTTAATAGAATTTAATATTCATACCTTTTAAAAATTTGATTAGTAAATTTAAAGACTTTTTTTCGGAGATAATTATATCTAATGAATATATTTTCTATTTAAATAAGTGGCACCATCATAACAAATGTTTATATTCTTTATTAATGGCCAATAAGTCTTTTATGATATCACTCTTGACATAATCATTAAAAATGAACGAAAATCTTTTTTCATTTATTTCTATAATTCACAAAAAAATTTTGAATATAGAATTGAAATTAACATTAAAAGTTTTAATATAATGTTTTTATAATAAGAAGAAAACCGAATTCTTCGAATTGAGCTATGGTAACCCTAAAACAATTGGCGATATACTCCGGGCTGTAACATTGGCCATCTTCGAGGTTGCAGGATTCTAGGATTCAACGCTTTTTTAAAAAATTTATTGATATTTTTTGTCAAAGAAACCTTATGAAATAACTGAGATTTACTTATAAATTTCTAAATATATATAAAATAAAAACTTAAAACCATTTCTAATAATTAGTAAATTTTATCATATATATTAAACAGATAAAAATAATCACGAGAAACAACTTGCATTCTAATATATATTTAACATTATTATATTTGTGAATTTTACAAGTTATTGTCATATACGTTAAAGGTATTGTTGTTACTACATAACGCAAACAGCTATTTAAAAACAGCTTATATTAATAATTAGAATGGAATTCCCAGTAGAAAATGTGGCAAAATCATAGAATAGGAGCTGCTGGAATTTGGTGTCAAAAAATATTTTCGTCAAAATACGCCAAGAAAAGGGTTGCGATTGTAAGTGAAGGGAATTGCAAATACAAAAAATCCGTAATACCGCACTTGATAACTTATAGCTCAGTTGGCGCTCCCAAAAAAGTGGCCAAATCCCAACGGCCCCTATTTTGCGATTTGGCTGAAAAATGCTTTCAAAATAGTCAAATTTCTGTAAAGCATTTGTAATATTTTGTTTAAATATTAATATCGCCTTGTTTGAAATTATAGGAGTTGGGTTCGTCGCCTGTTTATCCACATCTTACCTAAAGTCCTGCTCATGAGATCACCACAGTATACAGATCATCACACGCACAGACACAATAGTATGACTAAGAAGGCACCTCCAAAGCCTAAAAGCAAGAAATCCAAAATGAAAACAGGTATTTTTAAAAATAAATACAAAAATTCCTTTTATTGGTGCTATATATGTACTCTTTTTCTCACGCGATTTTTGGTAACAACTTATGTCGCCAAGTAGAAAAGCGGTATCAACAGTTGTAGTCAGTATTTTCATTCGAAAACGATGAGAGTTTTTAAATATACTGTTATAGGTACTTACGTATTAACGCCACCGCAGCTACAGATTTGGCGGTTTTTAAGTGGCGCCAATCTACACTTAAAATTTTTGTGACAAATCATAAAATATATAAAACACTTTATTTAAAATCAAAACACTTTCAAAATTCAAAACACTTTATTTAAAAACAAAGTAGTCAATCGGATTTAGGTGGAAAATTGGCCGTTTAACATAGATTGAAAACAGTTTCTATTTTGGCACATTGGCAGTTCTTTATTGGCGCATTAGCGCAACTTCTGCTGCGGTGGCGTTAATACGTAAGTACCATATACGGTTATATAAATTGTATCATAATGACAATTTATTATTGTAATCAAAATAATTTATTCTTCTAATTTAATAATTTTTGGTGAATTAAATTTTAATAATTCTCTTATATTTTAAAAAGATAAAAATTTTCTATAGCGTTAAATTTTGTTTTTCCGATATGTGTTTCATAGCCAATAGTATAATTCATAATTTTAAAATTCTAAAAAATCATTATATTATATCTAATTAGCTAATATTAAGATGCACTTTATTAACTAAAAGCAATTACAATTAATTGAAAATAAATTAATAAACTGTTAATTAACAGTACATAAATAAACAATTATTTTAAAGTAAATAAATATACAAATATATATCATAATGTACATAAAAAAATGAAAGTAAAGTAAAGAACGAATCTATGCAAAGGAATACACAATATGGCTGCCTGAAAATCTTAATTAATTATTATTTATTAATCATTTCTTAATTAATACTAATTAATTCATTTATTAATATTTACTTGAAGAGGTGAATACAAAATTAATACATAAAAATTAGAACGAACGAAGCACCGGAATGATCTAGTAATGTGTGCAAATGACCAATTGACTTTCTTGGCGGTCGCCAATTGGCTGGCACCTTTAACAGAAGAATTCCCGGTTTTTTATTTAAAATTATTAACAAGTGCAAAATCAAAAAAACAATTTTTTTAAACAATACAATGTATTGGATAATATTATGAATTTAAATTACTAAAAATCTATACACAAATAACCTTCTGCTTTCATATTTGAGGCTTTATTATAATAGTTCTTCTTAAATTAATTGCATTGTTAAATCTGATCCACGAAGCTAGGCCGGAAAAATGTTTCAACTCGTAATCCTTTGAAAGAAACTTCTAAAAACAGAAAACAGTACTAGCCGCAGTTATTTAAGAATAAAAAGATATTTGTTACAAACTACGTGGAAAATTCTCAAAGGGCCACAAAATAAGGGAAAACTAAATAATAGAATGGAGGAACTGCATTTATAACAAAAGCCTCCAATTCACCTATAGGGCCCCTAAATTTGTTTTGCCATTGTAAGAATAGCATTTGATACTAAAATGAAACAAATAAACCCCATGATAAAAATGAAGTTGCCAGATTTTAGAAGAGAATGTATTATTTTGGAAATATTTGAAGACAAAAAAAAAGTTTTATTCTTTTTTTAAAGTAATAATTTAAATCTATCACGTACTTACAAATTGTTTCACATAAATGTTACATGCACTATAAATATTTTGTATCAATTTGTAGTTTATGTAAGGAATAGCTTCTGAAATTCAATCTAAAAAATTTAACAATATTTTAATTTTTTGGGGCAGTTCTGGTTTTAGTTTTAAACTTGAAAAACATTTAATTCTTTTATGTATTAAAATAACAATGGCTTAATTAATTCTTCTAAAAATTATGCTTTCAAGTAAAAATTATTATTCTAAATTTGTGACAAAGTTCAATATGAAGCAACGGTTTATTTAATTTCAAAAAACTATTTTAGCTACTTTTAACTATTTTTTGCATGCGATATATATTTTTAAGAACTATGTTGCTATATCATTAAATCGCTTGCACGTGAACGAATCTCTTTGGCTGTGAAGCTTCTATGTTGACATTAGGAAGAATTGCTTTTGGACCAAGCCTATTGCAATTATTATGACAATTTTCTTTAAAATTAATTATAATTAATTAATTAAAATAAAAGTAGAAAAACTAAATCAAAAATAATAACAATAATGAAAAGAAAAAGAAAAGAAAAATTAATAATTAAAAAGTAGAAAAATATTGGCGACCATCAAATAAGAAAAAATGAACAGGACCATCTTTCAGTAGAAGTTGAATTTTGCACCAGACAATTAATAAAAGTCTATAATTTATCAATGAGGTTTTTAGTATTTTTCAATTCCTTCTATTAGCTCACACTCTCCCTATATATATCTTGTTAAAATTTTCAATCGTTAATAAAATACTTTTTATTCATCCACTCAAGTTCAAATGCATTTTTTTGAACTTGTAGCGGATGACACTCGATGTTAATACAGTTTTTCAAATATTAATTCAATAATTAAATTTAATTCATTAATTTTAGTTTTTTTTTAGACTTAAGTTGCATATATATCTACCAATAGATGGCGCCAGATAAACTTAAAAAAAATGAATGAAAATTATTTATAAAGGACTTTCTGCAATATAGTGGGAAAAAAAGTAAGAATTGACTTTAAATTTTTTTTTTTTTTACTTGTTAAGCTTTTTGTCAAGGAAGATAATCCCGATATTTGAATTTGCAATCATGGAAACAAAATCCTTCGTGATGAAAAGTACATCAGCAATATTTTCTCTGGATGATGGTTGAAACTCATTTCCGAACGAAGGAGAAGGGGTACATGATGGCCCCTCAAGGCTTCAACAAAGCTGAAATATCGAATAACTTGCTGGGAGGCAGGAAGTTGAGTGAAGATTTTTCAAGCACCGATAATATTTGCAGAGTTTACTCGAGGCCTTGAGAATATTGGCCAGCCACGCCAAACAACAAGATGACCAATTTTACCACTATTTATACAAGTGGGTTTGCTAATACTTTCTGTGGAGCATGCTCTTTGCAATCTTTATGATAATACTGTTTTTCACATTTGAGACAAGTTGGTTTAATTAAAACAATTAGATGAGCTATGGTGAAAATTATTACACCTGAATCACTGTGTCGCAATAGGTCATTTATTAAATTTGTCAACTTCTACATAAATACGTAGAAGTCTATTTAGAAGTAGAGTATATAGAAGTCAATCTTGTCTATGAGTTAAAAAAAAATACATTGCTTAAAAATATAGCCCTTAGATATTTTTTAATGCTACATGCTAATATTAATATGTTTTCTTTTCAAAACAAGCACTATATTAAATTTTCTAAATTTATTTTAATATTTAAAAAAAAATCCATCTCGTCATTTTTTTTTCTCCAAAGATTGTTTATTTTCCTTTAACTTCTGAAGTTTAGGCATAACAAGAAGGGTTGCACATTCATGCTATTCTATGCAATGTCTTCCTGTGATTCTTTCATCGTCCCTAAAAATATCCAAGATTAATTATATGAACAAATTCAGAGTATCTTTTTGTGAATTTTATTGCTTACATACTGCTTCCGAACATTCAGTGTAACAATAATTCCTAATTCCTACATGAATATTAATGTAGTTATACTTCATAATTTACCTTTTGCAGGTTTTTTTTTCCTGTTTTGTATCTTAATTGGGAGAGAAAGCAAGCTTATTTTCTTCGTAATTTGAATGAAACAATGTAACAAAGAGTACAATAGAGATAACTTAAGCATTGTTGTTGCAACTAAAGTAATTAGTTTGTACTTTATTGTTGTGTCTTAGTTAAAATAATTGCATTTGTAACCATTATATTGTTTATTCTTGGTTAAGAAACATTGCTTCGATTATTAAAAATCTGAAAACGTGATTGTATTAAACTGATTGTATTAGACATTAAATTTAATTCATGCAGTTTTCTAACAGATGGCGTTACTAACATTATTAACTGATAAATCAGACTAACATCCATTTCATGTTAAATAGCTATCATTGGGCTTTAACATTTAGTATATTTAATTTCGTTGAAGTTTAAATAACATTGTTTTTCTTAGCTCTGAGCATATCAAATACTGTATCGAAAAAGAACATTTGCAGAAAAATATATTGTTCTGTTTTATTTGTAAGAAAGGTGCATCTGAAGGACATCTTACGGAAAACACGCGTCAGCTGAAAGAATTTATCAAAAATGGTTTAAACGGTTCAAAGACTGTGATTTCATATAGCAATCTTGATTTATATAGCAGACCGATGGCTCTTTGGTCAGCCAAAAAAATTCCTGAGCTTCTAAAACTTGGTGAAATCATTATTATTAAATGTTATCAATCGTAACTGATGCGTTTGAGGTTAGCATAGCAAGTAATAGACATGATGACATAGTAGTGTTACATAGCCACATGTAGCAAAGCGAGTCAAAAAAAATTTCGAAAGAATTCTATCAGAACTCCTATCCATCTGCTATGATCTCCAGACATTGCTCTTTCTAAATACCACTTGTTTCCAATGATGATGCATGTCCTCTTTGAACAGCTCTTCTATTCTCTTGAAGAACATAAAAATTGTCTTGATTCGTGGATCGTTTCAAAAGATGAATCATTCTTTCAACGATTAAATTTATCTTTCATCATAAAGAAGGAAAACATTAGTGTCTAAAGATGTATATCGCTTTTATTGATGTGCAAAGAGTTTTTTTTAATGAAGTAAATGTCTTTTAAAAAGTCGACACAGAAGAGCGGCCATTGGGATTTGGCGTCAAAAAATCTTCTCGCCAAACTGCGCCTAGAAAAAAGCTGCGGTAGTAAGTGAAGTATAAGTGCAAGAAACAGTACAGCAAATACGAGTTACTAAATTTGCAGACTTATCACTCAATTGACGACAAAAAAGTCGCCAAATCTCAACCTGCTTCTATTTTGCAATTTGGCCAAAAATTCCTGCATGAATAAGTTTAGCACCTAATATTTTGGTTTATTCCCTTTGACCAAAATCCTAATTATATATATTTTAAGAAATATCTGTAATTTTAATTGAAATCCTAATGTATGAAAATATTAAACTATTAATGACCGTCTAATATTTCAGATGCGCCTGTGGATGCAAAAGTAGCGCGGATGATTCGAGAATCTTCGTCATCTCTCCTCGATTTGCGATCCACCAAATCCTCTCCGGATGACACAGAAATCCGGGAGCTGGATTCCAGTCCGGGTGTTGTGGAAAGGAGACGATACCCTCGCAAAATATTGAAATCCATACACAATGCGATGTTCATTGCACAGCACATTGACAACGAAGATGATTTTGATACGGTATGAAATTTTCAATGGAATTGAATTCTTAGACTAGTATTTAAGATTTTAGAATAGAATGTAGTGGCTGCTGATAATCCTCCCACTGCTAACTTCAAAGTTGCCCTTGGATTCTGCTTAATCAACTGCTTCAAAGAATGATGCGTAAAAGTTTGTAATTCTGTACCCCGTGTGCCTGATTGATGGCCAGTTTACCAAATTGCCAAGTAACAATAACAACAGTTGAATTTTACATGTAACTGTCATGGCCAATTTGTATGCAGTGTAACCCGATTGAACTGTTGTAGCCCTAAAGGATTGGCGAGGTTGCAACAATGGCGACTTTCTTGCGGATACAGAAGTCTACACTTCAACTGAGTACATCAAATTAAATCTTGGATGAATAAAGATTAATTGTAGGACAAATCGCAAATTTAGTATAAACTGCAGTTTTGAGAATATATTTTAGTCTCCAAATATGGTAGGAATTCTTTCCTCCATTAAACTTTGGGTTTTCAATTTTTGCTGTTGATGTTCACCGACCTGATGTAATTTAAATGTATGAAGGTGATGAAGGGATTAAGTCACTGTAGACATTCTTCAATTGCGTGGAATCTTATCACTTATGGTCCATTTTCCAAATTCAATTTGTCTGTTGTACGACTACATTTCAGTTGGAAACACGTGCCATAATGTGGCTCTAACGCAGCGATAGAAAAGCGCCAAGAAAACTGGGGCCCTAAACTGTGATTTTACAGAATAAATAACTAGAATTAACTATTATATTACTTACGTTAACTACGAAACGATTATTTAACTACAATAATCATATCTAATTTTCTTTTAATTCTTAAGAAATATATTTTTTGGATAACTGGCTTTGTTAGAATTGGTTATTTTACATTATGATAATTATAATTTTTCTGAATATAAATATGTTACTTATATAACTAAATAGCAAACATGTAGATATTACCAGCTAAATAAATTAAAAGCCTTTTCTGTTCCGCTAATTTTAGTAGAAAATATTATCTATGAAAATACTAAATGTCGTTTGGCAAATTCTAAGAGGAATCTGATTCTAAATAAATATTTACAAATAAAGAGAATTTAGAAAGTAAAATATAAACCAAGTTTATGCATTCAAAAATTTGAAATAAACAAAAATATGTTTTAAAAAATTAGTGAATCCCAAAAATTTGTTTATCCTCATTTTAATTTTTAAAAAAATCTGAAAGAGAAATAATCTATGAATAAATTTAAGTATAAGTAACGCCAGTATAATAAAGGCCATCAGGTGTAAAATAAAGTTTTTATTTAATTAAAAAAAATTGACGATAGTTTTTTTTTTGGCCGTGTAACTGGCGCTCGGTGCACAGGTTTCGGGTTCGAGTCATGGATGCGTGTAAATTCGAATCCACTTTAAACCGTAAGCCCCATTTCTTCATGGCTGTAGATTTGTCTAGACTAACAACTCTACCACGTAAAGGGAAAACATTTCATGTTTCGAAATCTGCCAGTAATGTGGCAGACAGCCTTGGCCCACCATGGTCCATATAGGTATGTATATATAGTGAGAGTTATTGTAATTTCATTGGTATTTAATTCAGTTTTAATTGTTAAGTTGTCAGAATTTTTTGTTTTTCTTATTAGAATAGTTTTAAATTTTTATTTTTAAGATTACAGATATTTAAAACTGTACATAAATTGCAATGACTGAAAAATCAATGCTAATCAAAGCAAAAATCCTCTCTTTGCTGAGAAAATAATAAATCATTTGTCTTGTTACAATATTAACTTTTATAATACATTCCAAAGTTACTTTTTCTTATAAAATTATTGTTTTTAATAAAAATCTTAAAAATGTAGTCTTTAACTATGTATATATTTTTTAAAGATGAAATCCTAAAACAATAAATTCCGCTTAACTTATTCCCAGTAAACGTTGTAACGAATCTACCGGGTAAGAAATTGTGTCAAAGAACAATTTAAATGTTTCTGTTTTCAATCTTCTAAAATAAAAGAAGCTAATGGAATGTTAAGAAGATTAAATCTCGTTTTACAATAATCGAAAACTCTTAGATAAAAAAAAATGTTTTTAGAATTTCCATTCATTTATTCATTCAATGCTTTTCAAAATCTTTTAAGACAAAATGAGATATTTGAAATGACACAAAAGAAAACAAATTGTTACTTTTTGTTTATTATTCATTTTAATTCAAACAGGTTTATAAAACAAATGAAAGTACATTCCATTACTTAAGGATTTTATTTAAATTGGTAGAGTAAACTTTTCATTTCACTTTATAAAATAGGAAATACTAAAGGTACAAACCAGAAAACGAGAACAATTAAAGTAAGTAAAATTAATATAACCATAAAAAGTATAAGACAAGTAAAATATTTTTGTCTAATCTCTATATATAAAAACACAACACATGAATACTAAAACTAAAAGAACCATAGGAGAAATAACAAAGAAGGAATTAGAAACACGACTATGCAATTATATGCAGGTATGCATTTATGTTTGTGAGAGTGTGTATGATTATATGTTTGTGTATATGTACATATATTGTCAGGGTATTCATGTATCCATATGAATATATTTGTGCATATACATGTATGTGTGTGCGCATGTTTATGTATTTCCGTGCGCATATATATGTATGTTGCTATAATGCACCGTGTAATCACGTCTTGCGTGTGCATGAGTATGTATTTTCATGTGTATAAATTTATTCATTTCTTTTCAATGTATGTGAGTGAGAATGCATGTATAAGTATGTGCGTATATAAAAGGCATTTTTTTTAATATGTGCAAAAGTGTATGTGCATGCGTATGTATATGTATGCATATAAATGAAATATAAATATATATAATATTATATATAAAGGTATTCAACATATAAGCAGTACACATAACAATCTACCGGGTAATACATTGTGCATACAGAGTACAATTTAAATGTACATACACAATCACACAAATATGAATAAGAAGCTACATACATATAGACGTAAGCAAAAACATAGAATCATACATTTCCACATACAATCACAAACACACAAACATACATGCACATATAATAAAATGTTTTTAAATCATACATTCATTTATTCATTCAATATATATAGGCAAACAACAAACACATATAACATTATTTGAATATATACACACAAGATAAACAAACATGCATGCAAATGCATATGCTTGTATATGTAATTAAATATACACACATGTATTTATAAACATACATGTCAAAGTACATTCACATAAATAAAACCATATTTTATTTAATTTGCCTTTCATAAACTTAATCTGATTTGCATTTCAATTTGATTGTAAAAATACTAAAGGTACAAACCATAAAACGAGAACAATTAAAGTAAGTAAAATTAATATAACCATAAAAAGTATAAGATAAGTAAAATCTTTTGTCTAATGTATATATATAAAATATACATATAATAAATATACCATAAGGATAAATAAACAAAATTTTAGAAATACGACCATGCATGTAATTTGCATTTATGAAGTGAAAAATCGTGTAATGATTATATGTTTGTGTATATGTACATATATTCGTTCATTCATGTATCCATATGAATATATTTGTGCGTATATATGTGAATATGTTATTAAAATGTTTATATAAAATTTCCTGCGCATATATAAGTTGCTTAAACCGAAACGTCTGTTGCATGAGTATGTATTTTCGTCAAATATATTTCTTCTGAAACATGTTTGTGCATAGACATATGTTTGTGTGTGCAGGAGTATTTATTTGCATGTGTATGCATATGAATGTGGTGAGTTGTCTGTTTCATTATATGTATGCAATCATGCCTATAATATTTTTATTTCATGAAATTTATTCATTTCTTTTCAATGTATGTGAGTGAGAATGCATGTATGTATATAAGCATGTGCGTATATATGAGGCATTTTGTAATCTGTGCATATATGTGCATGCGTATGTATGTGAATGCATGTAAACGAATATATATATATATATAACTTACCAACATATATATGCATACATATCCACATACAATACAAACATGCATGCAAATATATGTATATATATATATATATATATATATGCAAACAACAAACACATATAACACTTATTCGAATATATACACACACCTATAACCCCGCACATGCATACAAATGCATATGCTTGTATATGTAATTAAATATGCACGTTGCTGAGCGTGCACACATAATCATGCTTGCTGAAAAAAATGCAGATTAATGTGTATATTTAAATATACATGTTTACCCATACCTGTACATCATAAGATATTAAAGAAAGACGTTTTGAACGACTGTCTTCTGATCGTCTGAGGCATATCGTTCTTCTTCAACAGCACGACAGCCCCATGATGGGTTTAGGCGTTTTGCCAGATTCTGAAACAAGAGACGATGTTTTTTTCTTTTTATGGAGTAGGGTTGTCAATTGTCCCAACGCTCTACAGTCATAGTAATATTAGACCGAGACCTACGGTTTAAAGTTAATTCCGAATCACTACAAACATACGAGGCACTCCGGGTGGGTACCGGGTGCCAGAGCGACAGAGCTGCCAGCCATCAGGCCCCTATATCGGTCCTAGAGAATTAAAATCTCATTCAGAACGATGGCAACGATTAAAGTCGTTCAGATATAGAGTTTAAATATAGAGATATAAAATAATAATAATAATAAATGTATACAAATATGAAATTATATTAATAATAAATATAGAGACTATAAATAGAGCCGATATAGAGACAAAATCCTCCTTTATTTAAATATAGGGACAAACTCTGCGTTGGCAGACACATATTATACATAAAATTTACCAGAACAGGAATATGGAATGGATACACGAGTACATGAGTACTGTTATATATATTTATGGTGTGTATATGTGTGCGTGTGTGTGTGTGCATATGTGTGTGTGTGTGCATATGTGTGTGTGTGTACATATTTGTGTGTGTCCATGTGTGTATTGCAAATTCGTTACCTAATTGCAGCTAACATACCAGTTGAATCAAGTTTGTTTCATGGTATGTACATTGAATCACAACTTAGAAGTAACAGTATAGGTAGTTTTCAGGATTTTCTTCTATTCAACATGAAAATGCTTGACAACTCCATTATGTAATGGGTGTGGTCTGCTGAGAGGATTGCAATGCAATGAAATAAATTACCTGTGCTTCCATAATAGAGTGTTAGGTAAATTATCAGACACTTTGGTCAAATGGTAATAGATTAAAAAATATTAGTATTGGAAAAAATATTCCAAATAACATGACATGTCTTTATTATCTTACATTTTAAATTACCTTTCTAAACTTATTTTCCAATCAACAAACTATACTTCCTTTTGCATTACAATTTAATTAATAAATTTCCCAAAAAGTGAGAAATCAAAGTAGCACCAACGTGCATTTATATTTGATTTGATAAATTCGTATGTGACTCAGTTAACCCATAATTTAGAAGCAGAATATTACCTCAATTAAGAGAACGGTTGAGTTAATTATAGATATCTGCGTCAGTAACTTCATCCTCTGTAAAACCAATTTCCCTCCACGCAGAGCCCGCTCCTAAATCGAGCATCGTAAACGAACTTTAAAATTAATTGTTCCATTAATTATGATTGTTACATATCTCGCTTAGATAATTCACTTAAAACACACAAGCTATCGTTTGATTTAGGGAGATGCGTCTTATTAGTACTTAATCATCCCAAGAATGGATACTTCAAAACGTTCTGTTTTTCGAAAAGACTTAAATTTATAAATAATACAACACTCTTTAGAAGATGGGAGAATTTAGACCTCTTAATTAAATCTAGTACCCATGTGTTAAAATATAAATTAGGGGATTAAGACGTGTTAGCTCATTTCATCCATTTTGCTTGATAAATGACGCTTCTGAAGACATTTTATTAAACTTATAAGCCATCGTCTATATACAGAGCAAGAATAATTTTCTCCAATTAATGAGGCAGTTTAAGTAAATCGTTTTGCAGTTAATTAATTAATATTAGTTAAAATGTATTTTTTATTATTTATTATTAATTATTTTGTATTGTATTATTTAGCATTTGAATAATTTTTCTTTGTTGAAAATTTGAGGAATTAAAAATTATTTTCGGATAACAGGTAAAAGTTTTTTTTCTTTAGCATCTGAAGATTTTATACAAATAATCGTTAAATATTTGTGCATTTTTATGTCATAGAATAATCTGATAAAATAAAAATTATTTTAGGATAACATCCTAAGAACAGGTTTACAGGCAGTGTAAATAAATTTGAGTTCTCAACCTTTTAAAAATTTCAAAATCACGCCCATGTTACAATCTGGTTGTTAACTTTGTTCACAGTAAATGAAAAATAAATCAATTCAATTCAGTTATTTAAATTTTTAAAAAAAAAGATAAACAGGTTTTCATTTGTTTGTGCGTTTGAATAAGTCCATAATACGTCCTGTTTGAGTTCTCAATACCTGTATTATCAAAATCTTTGTTAAATGATATCAAAAACTTTTCAAATCAAACAAAGCCAGTTGTCAATCTAAGACAATGAAGACAATGGCAATGACTTTTTTTGCATCCTACTACAATGTTTAATAAATTCAAATATGTTGATGGTCATTATTAAAAATTAAGAAAAATTAAACAATTCAATTAAAAATTAAATCAGATAAACAGGTTTCAATTTGTTGTAAAAATAAATGTATTTCACTAACTACTTTGATATTAATAATGGCTGACTACTTTTATATTTTATACAGTCCCATAAATGCATACTGTGCTAATAAAAATGGGATTTATTTTAATGAGAAAACTATTTGATCATTTTCCTTTTTTATTTTTATACAGTCCCAAAATGCATTTAGAAAAAAATGGTTGAAAAGGATTGTATACTGATACACCACTTATTATTTTTGTTTTTATTAACGTCACGTGATATCAGAACCTGTATATGTAATTTTAACAAAATAAACGTGGTTTCAGACACCTTGTTCTTCTTCATTGCCGCAACAGCCCCATGGTGGGCAAAAGCCATCTGACTTATTGGCAGATTTTTTGACAAGATTTTGGATTTTCCTTTTCTGGATTTTATGCCATCCCCCAATCATGACAATTAATAATGACTCATTTAATGAAATGCATAAAGCTGTACTTTTAAAAAAGTAATAATATAGAATAATCATTTTTCGCAATAAGAAGCAATGTGAAGCCTAAAAATGTATGTCATTAAATGCAAATTCATTTAATTAAATTTAAGTCATTTCGCATATATTTTTTTCCCCATAAAGTACAAAGTAGGGATGTCAAGACTTCATTTAAATTAAAAATATATTTTGTTTTGCAAGCAGTTTAGAAAATTTGGCCAATATAATAATTTGCATTCCAGAAAACAAAATACTTAGATACAGGGTGATTATAATCAAAGTCCCACTTTCAAAATGCTGTAAAACAAGAACCACTCGTCACAATGAGTTTAAATTTGAACTGAAGATACTCAAAGAAAGTGGAAACGTTATGCCATCAAAAAAAAAAAAAGTGTCAAGAAACCTTCCACCGATTTTTTTCCACCAAATTTGGTAGGACTTTGCCGTGATGGATGGGCTTTTCACTAACAGTGTCACAACTGTTGAATGACTTGGAAGTCAAAAAAACGAAACAATCAAGCACATTGAACACTGCTGATGGTTTTAATGTGCCGCTCATGCCAAATGCATTGTCATTTCGATTCGAAATAATACTGGCAGCCGAATTCACTTTCTTTATGCCGCTTACAGCCCATCTACTAATACCCTTTGGAATTTATTTTTGATGCTATACTGTTTCCGCCTTCTTCGAGTATCTTCAGTTCTAATTTTAACTCATTGTGACTAGTGGTGCTTTTTTACGGCATTTTGAAAGTGGGACTTTAATTATAATCGCCTTGTACTTTGATTTATCATATTCCGTTTATTATGTCTTATATTATCTTATACGATCTGTTTTAATTAATTTTTTTTTTTAAATGTAAACCGTTTAACGTATCTTTTAATAAATTCTTATCGATTTAATTTAATTTGTACGAAACCATAAAAAGCATTTTAACAAAAACTGTCCAAATTAATTCTGCCAAAAAAAAATGTATTTTAATATTTTAAGAATTATAGGCATTTCAATTTTTTTTTAATTATCTTATGAAAAAGTAAATTAAACCTATCTTATCATTTTCGAAAATATTTTCAAAAATAACTTGAAAATATGAAAAAAAAGTATTTTCGAAAAAAAAAAAAATGTGTTATTTTAAATTACAAGTTTCGTCTTTCACCATAAATTATAACGTTACAGAATTAGCAACAGCGCTTTATCGTTCCAGGCTGATAACAAGGAACAAAATTCTTCTTCTTTTTTTTTCAAAATGTTCCTTTTGAGATTTAATAAAACTCGTTCATTAACAGCAAGAAAAAATTTAAATTCTAAGATTTATAAACTGCTTTCTTATCAGTTCCTGGAAAGGAAGTTTCTCCTCTTAGATTAATGTTCGAAATTTCCTTCGACGTGAAGCCGGTGACGTCATCTTAAAAAGTGATTAATCATTCTTTCTTATTATAACTTGCCTATGATCTGGCAACAGATTCTTTTCAGTCTCAAAATTAATTGCGTTAGAGGGTTTTTAATCCCTTAATTTAAAAAATTCTTCCCCCTTCTATTCTTTGAAGAAGATAGAAGGCAGTTTTCAATATTCTTTTGTTGTTGTTGTTGCTGTTCTTTAAAGGATCTTTATCTCACGCAATTTTGATAAAATTGACAGCATGACATAAAGCTTTACTACCGTTGAGTTTAATCTGACTCTAATCTCTATACCCTATTTTATTTAGGAATATTGATTGCTTGAAATTTTTGGATGAAAGTAAACCGGAATATTGATTATAACTGTTTGTCATTCAAAAGTCTTGGGAAAAATTAAAGTCTGGTGATATTATAGATGTGCATGGTTTTGTGGTATTAAAATTCTTTGATAATAGCTGATTTTTCGTAATTTTATTTCTTCTGAAATCAATTTTGGTTTAATGTAGTCTGTTTTTTCCTCTTTATATATAATACCACCAAATATTAATTTCATTACTTTGTAATTAAATTTATTACCGTTTAGCTGGTGAGTACCATGATTTTGTGGTATTAAAATTATTTGATAATAGATAGCTGAGTTTTTGGGAGTTGATTTATTCTGAAAACAATTTTGGTTTAATGTAGTCTTTTTTTTCTCTAATTTCACCAAATATTAATTTAATTAAGTTGCGATTATTATTAGTAAACAAGTAATTATTTACTTTATATTTTATATTTTTCTTATATATTTACTTTATTATTTTATATTTGTAATTTTATTTATTCTGAAAACAGCTTTGGTTTCATGTAGTCTGTTTTCTTTCCACTTTATTGTAATTTCACCAAATATTAAATTAATTAAGTTGTAATTAATATTAATTTAATTCGTTTGTCGTTGCTCTTTAAAGGATCTTTATCTCACGCAATTTTAATAACAATATGACATAAAGATTTATTACAGTTGAGTTTAATCTGACTCTAATCCCTATACCCTATTTTATTTAGGAATATTGATTGCTTAAAATAT